>JACXGM010021729.1:0-17109 GCA_016801145.1 Umbra pygmaea
GAGAGAGAGAGAGAGAGAGAGAGAGAGAGAGAGAGAGAGAGAGAGAGAGAGAGAGAGAGAGAGAGAGAGAGAGAGAGAGAGAGAGGGAGGGGATACTGCGTTGACACAAAACCTGAGTTTCTCAGTTTTCTAATGTTTCATTGAGCCTCTCGCTGCTTTGATATTTTAAGTAGGTATCACAACAAAAGGGGCAACAAATGGCTGGAAAGGTAATTCAAAATATTAAGGCTGCTAATGGCCCAGGCCCTCTGGAGCAGATCTGCCCGGAAAGGAGAGCCCTGTCCCCTGGGTCCTATTGAGTTTCTGAAGGGAGGGCCATTCTTGCTTCTGCTTCCACTGGGCTACCTACATTCTGTGCTTTTCCGTTATGAGCGGACCGCTGACTATGCCCACTGACAGCCATACTTCACTATTTAGCGTGTAGGTTATGTTTGGCAAATGTTATGCATTGTCATAGAAAAATGCCCTCTACCACAATGTCATAGCAAATGTGCACATTGTCATGTCAATTCAAGGCAATTATCATTGAAAGGTGGCATGTTTCTACCAAAGACCAGTGAATTTTATACACCAATCCATAAATAGAAAAAAATTGAAATAGAAAACACAAATACCTACGTACTACACATATTGTATCTTTAAGTTCGGTTTTAGAAACATACTCTTCTACCAAACCTGTCACAAACTTATGTTTGAGAAGCAGAGAGGATCCCCTGAGGAATCCTATAACATTCTGTTTTATATAGAACAATCTGGAATCATGCCAATGTGCCACCTTAAATCCCGCCAGTGCAAAGGAGAGGAATTGGTAGAGCAAATCGATGGGAGTGCCTGCTTCAGGGTTTTCCTCGCAACTCATCATGTTTGCCAACTGGATCATGTGACAAGATTAACTTTTGGTGTAATTTCCCAATGGAGGATTCCCTTTTTAATCAAGCTAGCAATCTGATTAGATCCTGAGAGTGTATTAAAATTAATCTGCTGTTAAATGGTTTGGGTGTAACTTGAGATTAACGCACAGTTTTCTACAATTCTAGAAGGTTCTCGATTTGCCATTTTGAAGGTTATGTCTGGTTAGCATCTAGATAGCACAGTCACAAAATCAATGGGTGGTCATATCTAAGTATGGTGAATAACATAAGGACATCATCCATGGATGATTGCTTCTGCCTGTGTGTTGTCTTCATGCGGCCATAAAAAAATATGAAAATTGGAATTCAGGTCTCTAACAGGAAGTTATGAGCTTCATTGGTGGATGCAAGGCATTATAGTGTCACACTTCCTCACTAGAACATATGGCTTATTGAGTGCAGATCTGTTTTTCATTAGCATCCCAGCACCCTTTTCTATTTCACTGCAATCCCGTCTACTCACTTCTGTCTGAGAATAGCACTGCATGTTTAAATAGGACTGTTTTGGTTTGGGTGAGATGAGGTTGAACCTAGCCAGTTAGTCTGTCTGAAATTTTTATGACACTCCATTGAGTTTTGATTTTTCCAATGAGAACTCAGTAGTAATGACTAGGGTTAGCATTAAAGGAAAGCTCATGCATTAGGAACACCAAAATGAAAAATTGTTGCTGACAGCTTTGGTCAAAGATTAGAATCGTATTGACTGTTTAAAGAAATATTATCATTTCAAAAAGCAAGCTTTCACTGTGTACACCTACTGTAATAGGAAATTGTGCTGTCGGAAGTATCTCATCTGAGTTTCTATTATTGGTAGAAATGACAGTACTTAACCTCTTCACCAGTCCAAAGCTCTATTTTGACGAACTGCTCTCTCTGTGTCAATCCAGCAGTCAATGTATAGGTCAGTCTTTTAAAAGGCTGTCAGACACTTTTCAAGTTGACAAACAATGTTATCTCATGACATTCCAAAGCACAATCATTTTTTTTTTTACTGAATTTTGCCACTGAGTCTGGTGGACATGTAATTATTCAGTGTAGGTTGGAATCCAGCCTGATGCTCTTTGTGCAAAAAATCTCTAGATTATTGGACAACACAACCAAGGCATATTTCAGATATGGACTGGTCTGGAGGGCAATTGGCAGAAGATGTAGGAGAGTATTTCACATCCCAAATTATATGACAAATGATTCAATAATAAATCATTGTCTGAAAATAGTTTGGGCAGTAAATACTTATGAAGTGTATTCGATGGAAAATGTTTAGAAAGCTATGAATGGAAAACGTTAAAATTGCTGTTGTTTCCAGCTCCTAATGTCCAATAATATCTACAGCTTTTTAACATTTTAGTAGATGTTTGCATCCTCAGTACTGTATATCATATATTTACATAACATCTACCCTGACAATTAACCTTAGCTTCTCTTACCACAGATGAGCAATGTGTGCACACTACCATATTTTGGAGTTACCACCCAGCATATCTATCAGAAGATGCATCCGCCTCTACATTGACAGTAAGAGCTCTTACAGTGGCCAAAGGTTCTGCCTGGACACATAAAGGCACCGGTGCCCCCCATCCCCTGTTCCTATCCGCTGAAACCAGAGAGCAAGGCCACTGGCCTTCAGCTTTACACTTTGCAGCTCTGTAACACCTGTTGTCGGTCTGACAAACAATTGTGTCATTATACATCAGCAGAAAAAGCCTGGCCAACCGGCCACACCCCCTCCATCAGTACAACCCCTAAACCATATCTAGCATAGAATGTTCATGAACATTTACAGCTTTCAGTTTATAGCTGTAATGATTCCTTTAAAGTACTATGCCAGGAATGCTTTTCAGACATTGTTAACTTAGACAGAGTGGGTTCCAGCTCTAAAACCTTGTGTTGTCCTATTATGTTTTCTGGAGAATCATCAAGCCATTGTCTTTGGACAGTGAACATCTATTCCATTGTTAAACCACACAATAAGCTTTTAATTTATTCAAGACACACACAGTTACGCTTAAGCTACAATAAACTGCTACACAAACCTATTTTAAGTTACATATTCATACATGTCAGTGCATTATTGCAGGAACGCTAATTCCATTGATTTTGACAAGGGCCTACGCTCCCTCCAAGAGTTCTAGGCTAAGTCTTTGTTGAATAGTGAATACAACGATAATCCTAATCCTCTCTTCACAAACAGGAGTTAAGAGAGAGGGATGGAGGGAGCCAAAAGCCAGGCCCTACCACATGCGTCAGTGTTATCACTAATTGCAATGTTGTATGACATCCTTTATAATGTCCTTAACATTTTCATCAATTGCATACAATGGAAGTAAACATGGCATTCCATCTTGTTCGTCAGTAGATTTCACGACCACTTACGCATACAGTATCAACTTCCTGGGCTGCTGCCCTTCTACATTTCATTCTTAACATGTCCGTATGTGGCAGTTTCCTTTTGGGTTTTTGGTGGACTGTGACTTTGTTTACAGAGAAGAGTAGTGATACATTTGTGTCCCATTTTTGCTAATTTTGTTTGATACTAACTAGAGCACAACATACTATTGCCCAGTCTACATCTTTACAGGTGCAATATCCAGCAGGGAGATTAAATATTGGAAGCGCACACACACACACACACACACACACACACACCAACACACACACACATATACACGCACACACACAGAAACGCACACACAAACTCACAAGGTGCCATTTTAAGGGGCTCACTCAAAACCAATCAGAAAGAAACGTATTAACATAGCTCAGCCCTGCCAGCTGAAAGACATCCGTAAATAGCCCAGTGGTGATAAGTATCTGCAGGACAGACATCTGTCAGTGAGCCAATCTGCTAAAAGAGAGATAGTTTGCGTGTGAGAGACAGAAATAAAAGAGAAAGAGACAGAGAGAGAAGCAGGCTAGCGGTGAAACCCTCTAGGAAGGTGGCCCAGTTTAAGGCAAGAGCCCTGCGGGTGCCTCATTCTTGGAAATGTGCACACTGCAGTTCAAAGACAAATCCCAAAGTCCTTCCCTTACATTACAACTTCCCTAACTTGTGTCACACATCATCCCTGTCCATTTCTTGGACGAGCCAGGTGCCGATCGACACCAGCCCACCCACACAACCTGCAACATTTAGCAAGTCACAGGTCAAAGAAACCTCAACAGACATGACGGACAACAGTTTTTATGTTGTCGTCACCTTCGCACTTGACTTATCTTAGCGGCCTAAAGGGATTATCACAATTGTAATGCCTATTACTAACTTTAACAACACATTGTGAAAATTGTCTCCCCTCCCCAGTCGCGCTGGCAACTCCTCAGCTGGTGCTGGATGGTCATAGATGGATCGCATGCTTCCTTCAAGCAAGTGTTGCCAACCTGGTTCAATCCTTATCACAACGCCTTTTAACAAGGAGGCCTTTCATTGATACCTACCTGAAAGGCTGCACACACTTTAATTTAAAAAGTAGATTGGCTAGTATGGTAAAGTATGAACATGTATGCACACAAAACTGTAAATGTCTCTGGCTAACAGCATCTGCTAAAACATTAAATGTAAAACAAATTAAAATATTAATAAAAAACAAATACAATACACTTATCCTGTTTAATCAACCTACTACCATCCTCAACATAATACCTATTTTGAAAGTTTCTAAAAAATAAAGAATGCTGGATTGTTTAGTGGTTCTATGACAACTGTAGGAAGGGTAGCTGCTAAATATGTAATACTTCATGGAGAACATAATAAACATATCATACTTTAATGGAATTATGTAGAACAAATTGTGTTCAGGTTAAGCTTCGGGAAACAACGGCCACATGTGTAGCCTGTGTGCTGGTTTCGTCCTTCTTTATCATGTTCCGCTTGAGGGGGGCACAAAAGAAGCCAGGAGTAAACGTCTACCAAGGGTCCATATAAATGTCACTGTGAAGCTGTGAAAGGGACACTTAGAACAATTCCCCATGCTGCTAACACTCCTCTGCCATCCATCTTTTGCACTATCAACATGCAGCTTTCTCATGCAGCAGCCCATGCTGAGCACACCATTCCTGGTGTCAATGGCCTTATATTAAAGGGAAATTAGGTGACATTGAGTTTCAAATGAGCTCTCTGACATCTGCTCCGTCACTGTCACTCCGAACCATTCGTCCTGCTGCGACGAGGCGACAGCACAGCCCACCTCCCAAGCCCTGGCGATATGTCGTGTCACTTGAGGGGGTTGGGGGTTCCTAGGGGTGGGAAATCACAGAGAAGGCTTCTAGCTAGAACCGGTGAGAGGAGTGCTGTTTGAACTAAAAACTATCATTAGATAGAATGTTTGTTATGAAGCTTGTATTGCTAAATGAATGGGCTTCGCGGAAGCTATGGTTGTGGGTGTGAATTACCGTGGTTGTTTTCCGTGTCACAGATGTTGGTCTTTTCTAGAAGCATTTTATTTTCCTTCCCACTGGAAACTTTGCAGTTTAATCATTTCATGACATCTGTTTTGGTTCACTTATTGTTAACCTGTGACAAGAAAATGTGCTAATGGAGAGTATGAAGGCAACTGCAAGCTAAACCTCACCTGTGACTGTTTGGCGTGTGACAACCATTGATGGCTTATAGGGTTACAGCCCATCACAATCATTTTACTGTTGGAAGGTGCAGTGCACTCCGCTGTCCCACCAAAAGGTATTTGAGACCTGAAGGTAGGAATCAAAGGGCTGTCGAAGTATAGGACAACCCTATCCGGTTTCAAGCTAGGCAAAGGTAAAGGGAGGGAGTCACAGAGAGTGAGAGAGAGCGAGAGAGAGAGTGCAAGAGGGACAGTGAGAGAAAAAAGAGAGAAATACATTTTAAATAAGAGAGAGCAAGAGAGAATTCTACTGGGATACAACAGTGCTGTTTAAATCAGATACAGCGCACAGAACTGCCTTGGTCTTTCACAGAAGCTACTGTACTTGGAAGTCGACTCATCCCTCAAGCCATTCATGCTCTCACATAGTTCTCACATAACCACTGTTGTGTATTAGACCTATACTGTACAAGGGAAAGGTGAATGAAATGGATAGCATATTGTTTAATAGAGCTCTAAAAGCACCTCCTTATCATAATGAACAAATCCATGTTCCTGATAAATGTTAGCCACTTAACCTGACCTCCAATATTACAGATATAATAATATTGTCAGAGCTTACCACGCAGTAGGTCATTAGATAACATTGCAGGAATTGATATCCTGATAGATCCCAAAACAAACCTACATCCAAGATGCTGTGACGGTATTACACTGAATCTGAGAAACTTCAGTACACAAGGATATAAGTAAATTTATTTTTTATAATTCTACAAGTAAAAATGTTTTGTCAATGTTTGGACTCTTTACTTCACACAATAAAGACATTAGCAAAAATGTATATGATGTCTGATATTTAATATCTCAAATTGAGCCATATACAAATTAGGTCAAGACAACTGAATCTATATATTTTTTCTGTGGTTAAAAAATACTGTATAGATTGCTATAACTTAACACAGCATATCACAAAAAACATCTGAATTGGGAGCTAAAAAAACTATGCTCCTCTCAAAACTCTTTTAAAATAAAAAATGAAATTAGCAGACAAATCATTGCACATGCAGTACTAGGGTTAATGTTTTCAAACCAACTTGGGTAAAGAGGTATAAGTGGGGGAAAAAGTTGCCAATTTGTTTGCAATGCGTTCAAACTGTACGGGAGTTCTTTCTTGGTCGCTGACAAGCAGGTGAGATCAAAGTAAAAGCGGACAAAAGAGGCTCAGCAGCGATTTGTCAGGGGACGAGAGGCATTCCCGTCTGGGAAAGTGGCTGCAGCCTTGGCCGGGCCCTCAGATCACTAGCTCACTAAAGAAACCATGCCATGAGAAAAAGTACAGCAGAAAAGGTTCAAAGGTCAGTCTGATTTGGTCTGGATTATTGGAACCTCCTTCTGCCAAGGGGCCAAGAAAAGGACCTGTAGCTAATAACCTTTGTAATGTCAAAAAAGACCCTATTGTACCCACATTTTTGGGGATCTTGGGGTCAATTAAAAAATAAGCTCTGAAATGCTTGCTTTCATTCTTCAAATAAATGAAAGGAGATTTAAATGTATTTGTTGATTGAACTTGTTATAGCATTGTTTTCTTAACCATTTCACTAATGAATGGTAACTACTTGGTTGCGGTGGTGAAATGTGGTGAAATGTGATGAAGCTTGCTGACACATTTAACCAAATGAACCATTAAAAGTACATGTTGCTTGTGCATAGAACGGTCTGTAAACAAACACACAAGCCATTTATGGTAATCAAATAACATTTACTGTGAAATGCGTATTTCCCTGTCATGTTTGTTAAAAATGTTCATAACATATTGCACACTTTCTATAAATGTGAGGGGCCTGCTGGGTAGCAGTTGTCTAAGGCACTAATGTGAAGCGTTGAAGCGCCGCTTGTTCAATTCCAGGGTAGGCCAGAGCCGTGAGCGGTTCCAAAGTGTGGTGCATATAGCATTGGCACAGGCGAGGGGAGTTGGGGACCACCTTCTTGGCTCATCACACTCTGGTGACTCCCTCAGGCAGGTCAGGCGCCTGCAAGCAAACTGTGGTTGTTAGTCTCAGGAGAGATCTCCTGTTTGTGTGAGCAGTATAAAAAGAAGCAAAAATGCTTGAACAGTCTGTCTCTGAGAATGAATGCCCCAATCTTTGACTCACTAAAGCCCTAGGGATTTTCTGACAGGACAAGGTCATAACCACTAATTAGGCATCAGGAAATAGGCATTAAGTGTTAAATAATATGGTTAAAATAATGACAATAAACATTCAAAGACTGAACGGTGTTATATCAAATACTAATTTATCATTATGTTTTATAACAGTTTGGCTATGTTTAATTATTACATCAAAAATTATTTTAGGACTAATAGTGTCTCTCTCCTGTGTTGTGTGTGTGCACACCGCATAAATCCAAAGGTTCGTACTGATTATCGATTATCACTTAGATGCTTTGTAGGCGGCTATAGGCCATAATTAAAATACTTTCTGAAAGAAACAGCACACCACATCTGAAGTCCCACCCTCTGTCAGAATTAAACCACATCAAGACAGTCTCTCGGAATGGATCACTAGCGCAACGTATGATGTACATTGTTTGGCTGATGTTTTGGTAAATTGTCTATATTGGTTAGCTGATGTTTTGGTAAAATGTATGACTCGCAGGCGTCTAAGATGCGCAAAAGTGAGCGTATGAGTTATTGTAGCGTTATTGCCGCCTTTCTATTGATTCAAGTAAACTACTTATATATTTGACAGACATGGGTACACCGATGATGTATGGTAAGGGAAGACAAATTAACAGTTCACTCCTTAGGGGATTTTGAAACACGGCCTTGATAGCATGCTCTGGAGTAGCGCCAAAGGGCATAGATTTGATGATGGTGCTAATTACGAGAATGGTAACCATAATACGAGCAAGATGGAAGCAATTTAGGCAGTAGTCATTTGAGTGTTAGGTGTTCCTTGCAGCGAATGGGCGGAAGACTAACACTCACTACCTAAATTGCTGCAATAGCCTGAACCTTCATATTCGGAAGGAGATATTGTAGGGCTTCAATTCAATCTCAGATTGAATTAATGCACATATTACGTTGGAGATAATACAACTGAACTCGGTACTCAAACGTTGGAATAACGCAATAATGGGGATTCTTAACCCCATGTGACAGGAATTGCCTATATCACGGAGAATACTCTGCTTTTATCAATACAGAAAAACACGTCAATATATTTTGAGCTAGATTTGGATGGACCTCAACGGTTCGTTTATCAGGATTGAACAGATATGAAGGTCTGTGGATAAAGGCAATGCAAACTTCCATATCGACAAAAGGTCTATTCCCACAAGTATTTCTACAGCTTTCCACCCTGCCCCCCGCAAACGCATTAGTTAAAACATGCGATGCTCTCCATCTGTATAACATTGCTTGAATGTTTAGGTTGTAAATGGTTGTACCCAAAAGCTTATAATGTATTTTGTCATCCGTAATGGCAACTAGTAGCTTTAAAAAATGAGTAGAATGTCGGTTTGGATATTTGGACCACCCTAATATTGATTGACATTAATATTTAAAATAATGTGCGGATGACCTGAGGCTTTGACTTGTTACATTTCAATATAAAATAGTTTAAAATAAGCATTTATAAATGGAAATAATTTATACAAACAGTTAAATTGTTTCAGAATTACAGAGTCCATTTTAATTGATCGATCCACTCGATATTGTTTAAATATGAAACGAATAGAAGGAAACTGACCCCTAAACAGATTGATCCATAGGAGTGCTTGGTAAGGATCATTTAAATTATTAAACGTATGCAGGAGTTTCAAATAACCCTTCTTTAAAAAAAGACATATTTGGTTGTTCAGGACTCCCACCTTAACCTGTTAAACTAAATTAAAGGGGCATTTGAATGTACGCACATGTCTGAAACCACAGTTTATAGGTTGGGATGTAGGTATAATTGGTCTTTGGGATAACCTATTTCCAAAGTAGAGTTCAGAAGAAAGCACTGCCACTGTGTGTAATGCTGTGTAATTGTATGCACGCTGCACTCTTGATTCACACAAGGCTGATACCTTGCCTCCCCCTTTCCTTTGTATCAATTGGTCGGAGTTGAATCTTGTCACTGGAGGTTTCTTTCATATCTGTGTGCTGTCGATCAGCGAGGTTGGAGTTGGATCTAGAGCTTTTACAGCCAGCCTGCTTTTCAGAACGAAAACGACCGTCAAGACGTGCCCACACCGTTCTCAAAGCGTGGACCTTAATCGAATTTACCAGACCACTTCAGATAAAGACCGTAGAGGCACATATCTACTTTGCCAATGTTTCGTGAGCATGATTTTTGCGTTTTTCCTGTACCACGGCTGAGGAAAACGCTAACTCTTTAATGGGACCCCGGATGCCATCTCTTGCCATTCTTGCCAGATTGTTTCGATATACGGCCATGCCACAATGGTTATAATTCAGCTCCTGTTGTTGTTGAGTTTCTTGGACCAAAGCAAGCAGGATTATTTGCCTTCGCGGCATCCTAGGACTTCAAGGGCGCCTTGTGCCAGGGGCCAGGCATGTGACCCAAGGCAGCGGAGAGATGCTGGTGGACGCGGAGGAGTCTACGAGCATCTTGGAGGAGCACCAAGACGCAGAAAACTTTACTGTGCAACTAAATATCATTTGCAAATTCATCAAAGTGGGAAAATCGACGGATCACTCGAGGAAAACAACCCATTTAGTAAGTACCTAGCTTTAATTGCTATTTATTTTAAATGTGTGGCTTGAGCTAAATCCATTCATTTGCATATTGGATATATTTGATAAGCTTATTGATGATATTTTGCTCGTTTAATTTTTTATTTAATAATGGATTAATAATATGATTATCTATTTAATAATTTATCTATTTTTTTATAATTATACGCGATTCTATAGTATATTTACATTAATATTGAAAAAAGACGTGACCACAAGACGTGAACACTAAAAATATGTTTGTTCATCTAGGTCATGGCTGCTATATAACAGTAGTATCTAATTTATAGGGTATGCTACAGTATAATAGACAATACTGGTAAACTGTCATTGTACCTGCAGCAATCAAACTAGTCAATACCCACACATTTCCCACGTAATCTGCCTCTAGGCTACTTCATCATGGTCACAATCACGATGGTGTTCACAGATAATTGGTATACTGAATGGTTTCCTTTTCCACCTTTGACTTGGACAGTTTAATCATGTTTGTATATCTTTGAAAACGTGAACAGATTTGTTATCCGTTTTATTCAAACACTTGGCCTATAGTCGCAGGCTTTATAAGGTCCCCATTAGCCAAACCCAAACATTGATCTGAGCTCATTTCCATAGGACCATCAGAATTAACAGACTCAGTGAAACAATAGAAGGGACCGTAAAGGATGTATTTAGTCAATCAATGACAATTATCCAAACCAATGAATAAGAGACTTATCAATTACTGATGAGACCAAATAAACACAAATTCAATGTTTTTTTTTAAATCATACATTTTCCAAACAGTCAGTCGGGTTGTAGCTAATTGACTAACATTATTTGTCAAAATTGATTTGCTATATTAGTGGCTTTATTTAAATGTTGTTATTTTCCTCCATTAAATAACTGATCGATCACATTGCAGTCAATCAATAACTAACTAAATCCGATAAAGGTCTAGCCCCTTTACTAACATTGGTCGACCTATTTCTACATCGGATAGGCCTATATGCGTTGGACCCCGAGAATGCATGAATGAAGAAAAAGTAATGCAGAAAAATAGCTACAACGCCGAGAGTCGAAGAGCTAGATGTAGCCTATGTCCATCAGAATGCATCAATACGTAGCTAACATTTGGTCTCATCTTCCCAGGCATCATGGAAATCACCGCTGTGGATGTTGGAGTGGTAGCGATAAAGGGGATATTTTCCGACAGGTATCTGGCCATGAATGACAAAGGGCGTCTATATGCATCGGTAAGTGTTAAATCACATTTGCCAAGAGAGTTAACCCCAAAAATTACATAAAACTATAGGCTACATGTATTTGCCTATTGGAACTAATATGATACATCTAGGACTTCCTCCAGCAAGTTGATCAAATGCGTTTGTTTTTGTATTTCCTACCTGATCTCACCCCTTTGCTAGCTATATTTAACACGGGATTACACTTAGGCTATGGGAACGGTTAAGGTTAGGCAACACTCCAGTGTGGTAAGGTTTGATATGATTTTGGTGTGTTTTTAACACGAAAAAACATGCCACTTTGGCGTATCTAGCACGTGAAATTTGAATTTGGCATCTTTTTAGCACGGTAAATGAACATTGTGTTATACAGTATAGCTACGCATTTGGGCGAGCCTTTTTTTTTCATGTGTGTGTGTTTATGAATGTTTGTAGATGTCAGTAAATCAAGGCCTAATCAAAACGCTTTAACTGTAATCACGTTAAACAGACTGGATTCAGATTAACTTCAGGGTTAGTCCTAGGCCAGAAAGGAAATGAAAAGGGACACTTACTAATGGTCAATGGTGACCTTGTTGAATGGCTGACTAACATTGTGATCTCTTTCAGGATGTATTCAACAAGGAGTGCGAGTTCGTTGAGCGGATTCACGAGCTAGGCTACAACACTTATGCTTCCCGACACCACTCCACCCTTCAGCCGCCTGCAGGCGGTGGCAGTGGCAAGCGGCGAGCCAGTGCCAAGAGGCAGTGGTACGTGTCAATCAACGGGAAAGGACGGCCAAGGAGAGGCTTTAAAACGCGAAGCACTGAAAAAGCTTCTCTTTTCCTGCCTCGGGTGCTAGGCAACAAGGACCACGAAATGGTGCGAAAGCTCCGTGACAGACAGAGGCACCCGCCTGGACAGCAAAGTACCCCCATGGGTATGAAGGAGCGCAGGAGGAGACATCGCGGTCGAAAGGGCCGACCCAGGAGGCCTGGTGACCAACCGACACTAGCCTCTGTTTGAAAGCAGTGTCACTCAGAGCAGCGCCAGTTCAAGCCACACGAAACGGATAAATAAACAGACTTTCCGAATCATTTACGTCTGCTAGATGGAAACATTTTCATTTGGAAAAGTCAGTGGCAGTGAGCTACAATTTGTTGTAGCTACGAGCTCCCTCACCAAGACCCTTGCTTAAGACGTGCATTTAGGGTCCATAACTTGTACCAAGACAGCAGTTCTCTGGGAATCCAGTTGGGCACAAGCACCAACCAGTACAGAAGTATAAATGGATTCTGGATTGTTTTTGCATACACATGCTTGAATGTGACCAAAGTCAACACAGCTCGATATAGTGTTGTATCACCTGGGAAAGGGTATTGAACATTTAAGATCATATATAACGTATGTATAAATGTGTGTGTACAGTCATTTCTCAATATACATTTCAGCAGCTTTCAAATTTGATAAATGTGTGTGTGTATGTGTGTGTGTGTGTGTGTGTGTGTGTGTGTGTGTGTGTGTGTGTGTGTGTGTGTGTGTGTGTGTGTGTGTGTGTGTGTGTGTGTGTGTGTGTGTGTGTGTGTGTGTGTG
The DNA here is from genome assembly GCA_016801145.1 of Umbra pygmaea. NCBI lineage: Eukaryota > Metazoa > Chordata > Actinopteri > Esociformes > Umbridae > Umbra > Umbra pygmaea. Next base: position 13,010 of record JACXGM010021729.1, read on the forward strand.
TGTGTGTGTGTGTGTGTGTGTGTGTGTGTGTGTGTGTGTGTGTGTGTGTGTGTGTTTGTGTGTACAGTTCTTTTTCAATATACATTTCATTTATCAGCAGCTTTCAAATTTGATAAATGGACCTGGACATAATTCAAGTGCTTACAAATACCTGGAATGTGATATGGTCCAGAAATATAGCAAAGCACTTTGTCACATTAACATACTAGATTTAAAAAAATGTACTTATGATGTGATAGTCTACTGTCTGTTAACTAAGAAAAGTAGGCTACTTCGTATACTACTAATGATATGAATATTTATTTGGTACTGGTTTAAATTATTAATGAGATGTTTTTTGTCATTTACCAATGTTATTTTTTACTTTGTTGTAACCAACCAGACATAATCCCTCACTCAAATATTTGGTAAACAATATACACTGACGAAACAAACTGTCAATCTGGCTTATCAATAATGAATTTTGTTAATTGTTGTACATTTGAAAAGACATAACACGTAAAAAAATAAAACATACTGTCCCTCGCCATATAGGAACCTATTGAGGCATTATGCTCTACAGTCCACTGAACTCTTAGGTTGGGGTAAGCCCCATTAGTTCTGCCAGAGCTGTTTCTACCAGTTAGGCCTAGATTTGGCCTATATGATGCTTGCCCCTTCTTGTTCTCTTTGCAGTATCGGGGTGCCACACTGGTACACTATATGTAAACACACACACAAACGTGGAGTCATGCAGTCTAATAAACAGTATATAAGTGATAAAAAGTGTCACCAATAAACCACATGGAAATGTTTTAACATTTGAACGTTGTTTTATGAAGGTTTAGAGTTTAAGAGTGAAGTCTAACCATAGCAAAAAGTTCGCTGCAAAACGTATATAGACATCAGGAACGTGTGACTTTGTGTTATGGTCCTGTCAACATTTTATTTATTTTATTTATTTAACCTTTATTTAACCAGGTAAGTTGACTAAGAACAATTTCTTATTTACAGCAACGACCTGGGAGCAATTAGGGTAAAGTGTCTTGCCCAAGGACCCAACAACATCCTTAGGCGGCCCTTTTTGCTGGGTTATATTGCTATGGCAACATATAAATGCTGTTAGTTGCAAAATGTAGACAACATTTTAAAAGCTGAATATTTAGGATCCTTCTTTCTTCAAGTAGGCCTACCAGGTCTGCATAGCTTGTGTTAGTTATCCCTGTTCTTAAGTAGAATGCTTCTATACCTCCCTGCAGAATGGAACTCTTTCAAGTGAACAACTACCTTATGTGCCTTACTTTATCAACTCAATCATACAGTGACTTCACCTGTTTAATTAGAGAGAGATAAAGCAAGTGAGACAGAGAAAGAGGTGTTAAGAGTAAATGTAGGTATAGTTCACCTTTCATTTTGCATCTTTATCGCAAACACTGCATCTTTAACTCAAGTATAGGACTATTTGAACCTAGCAACCAAGCACTGTCTCTGTTGCTAAATCTATAGGACATAAAGAAGTGTTATTCTATATGGCTTGTTCTGAAAGCTTCCTGAGCACGACAATGGAACGTCTCTGGGGGAACCTGGGAAGCTGTGTCGCCTGAGACTTTTTCAACCATGACCAAAGCCTCAGATCCTATAAACAAGGCAATCCCTGCGGTAAAGAAAACCGTCCTAGAGAGTGTTTTACGTCGCTATAGACAAGGAATATTCGTGTTTAATGGGACAGTCCGACATTGGTAAAGTGGAATAAGCAGGCATCCCAGGCCCCTGTCAGATAATGAGATGTCGAGTAATCTGACCAGACATTATTATCTTAATCTACGTATGGCTGAAGCTGGTGTGTCAAAATTATCAGACATACTATTCAACAGGCCCATAATTTCCCCGGAGTTACTTAAAATAGTATTATAGGCTATAATTGAATTATTAATGACGGACCCCGAAGATGTGTTCATATAGTTTATTCGTCTATTAACGCACAGATGATTGAATTCACTATTTATAGAAAAACCTTGATTTGTTCATTCTGCTAAAACAAAATTGACATGCAGAAAGGAATGGTATGCTTGAAGAAAAGCTGTCGCATAATGACATTTGAATAGACATGTCAATTTAAATGGGATATGTTCAAATTGATATGAAGCATGGAGATCAGAAGATAAAACTGATTTAAACGAATGAAAATACTTTGCAATCGTAACCTCGCTTCTGCCTGTTCCCAAGCAGATCATGTTGTTTTCGTGTTCCCCTCAGTGCTCCTACTGAATATGTATTCAGCCACATGGTGCCCTTTATTAGTTCACTGGCATTAAGCAAGTAAACAAAAGCTCAGTAGTTAAGAGTTTGCGTCTCGACTGCGCGACTTCTGTTGACCCGCATAACACAATGACGTGTCTAGCTGTCGCCATGTCAAAGGAAGATGCTCATTAGCGCAATACCAAAAGTTCCCCTCCCACAGAGGACTCACGTAACGTCACGTTAAACCTGTAATGACATCAAGCCATTGAAGGTATTGTATTCTTAAAATATCCTAGACCGCGGGATAACCGCAGGTAAATTAGCGGAATGATCGTATCTGTGGAAAGCCACCTCTCGTGTTTACTTGTAGACACTGCACTCTAGGGGCGGTAGGAGAAGTATATTAATGAAAAACGATTTACAAACAATTACAACAACATTGTTTCAATTAATTCTAGTTTTATAAATAGAAAATAAAAAGTGACGAACAGGTTTTTAACTTTAATCGAACAGTTAATGTAATGGTCTAAAGAAGGTATGTTTCGGAATGGACCTTGAGTCTGCAATAAAAAGTTGTTGATGATGATGATGGCAACACACCACGTTTTCGTATTATTAAGCAATTAATAATACTACTTTAATCGCTTATGAAGTTAAATGATTTGACGTGCACATTTTGGAATAGATTTATATGAATAATACATGTAGCCTATATAAATTACTTGGCTACATTACAAAGCATTTCTCCACTGAAGTAGGAGTATTAATTAGGCTATGTGTTGCAAATATAAATGCTACTCGTAATTTGGTGCCAAAATATTATTTGAAGTATTTTTTGTGCTGTCCGCACTTCAAAATACAGAAATGATGAATGACAGAACAAACTAACAATATAGATTTTTTTTTTAAACACAACACAGTTTTCACTAAATTTTTGTTTTTCCTTTGCATTTTTCGATTTACATGTAGGTGCGGACAGTGTTTTCCAAATGATATTTTAACATTCCTATAATTTTCTCAATTTAAGTGCATTCATTTTCATCACGGTCCCCGGGTTCCATGGGACACTACAAGACCGAATTAACCTGATAATAACTGTGATGATGATACAAAGGTTAATCTTGATTTAGTCTCTGACATCGGCATCTCTCAATAGCAAAATAATCTTTTAACAGTTTTCAAGTTGTATACTATATATTTCGAATTTTGTTGAACTTTTATATGCCTTTTACTAACATTTCAAAACATCAAGAGACATATAAACAAATAAGAAATATTTCATGACAGGTCAGCCAAATACCGAATAGTAGGAGGTAGATAATAGATGACATAAAGTACATTGTAGAGAGAAACTAAACGCTGTTGGACTTGTTTGACAACAACTTGATAATGCTGCCACAGTAGGAACCTGTAACCTCATCAAAAAGTCGAAATAGTAGCACAGCATTTTCTCTTCTTCTGCACTGTATTAGCCTAATTAATGTCATTTTATCATGCTTGAAAACCTTAACAGAAACTACCAGTGAAGTGAAAGAACATTATGCATTATTTTAATTATGTTATCGGTAAAAACAGTTTATTATAACTTGTTGCAGGCAGATTTGCCATATTTATCCAACCATAGCCTATCTCATGAGTTCAGACAACAAAATAGATAGATTGATAGATTATTTGTGTAAGCCTATCTATCTATCTATCTATCTATCTATCTATCTATCTATCTATCTATCTATCTATCTATCTATCTATCTATCTATCTATCTATCTATCTATCTATCTATCTATCTATCTATCTGTCTGTCTGTCTGTCTGTCTGTCTGTCTGTCTGTCTGTCTGTCTGTCTGTCTGTCTGTCTGTCTGTCTGTCTGTCTGTCTGTCTG
>JACXGM010021730.1:0-17108 GCA_016801145.1 Umbra pygmaea
ATATATGTCCACAATACAATGCAATACACCGTAGTAATTCAAATATGACACTGTTGAAATTACAGTAAGTTACTGATAAAACTACAGAAATTACAAATAGTTAATTCAATTAACAGTAGTCTACTGTATTTAGTAATTACAGTAGGAAACATTTGGAATTACAGTAGTTTACTGATAAAATTACAACAATTGCTAAAAGGTTTTACTTTTTACAGTAGTCTACTGTATGTATTACTTACAGTATGATACTGTGGAAATTACAGTAAGTTACTGACGAAATTACAAAAATTGCTAACAGTGTAGCTATACTCTATGTTACTTGATGACCTAGCTATACTCTATGTTACTTGATGAACTAGCTATACTCTATGTTACTTGATGATCTAGCTATACTCTATGTTACTTGATTATGCACACAGGTGCATTTTGGCACAGCTGTGATCTGTAAGCAATCAGAGGGGTATTTAAACACTGCATTCCAGACCTGTATGGTCTGTTATTTCATTTGTATGCAGTCCCTACGCTACGTGTATTCCGGGTAACCTTCTAAATATATCCAATTGTGCCGAGAGGCATTTGACCAGCGTCCGTTGGAAATGGGCTGTGAATGAACCTTGCCCAGACCCACTCTCAGTTACAACTGAGAAGGGTCTGGTGTCAACCAGGGTAGTTCTGTTTTATTTTCGTTTTTTACTTTAGTCTTACTTAGGTTCTAGTGTTTTCCCTTGTGTTTGAACTTCTATTTCACCAGCAATCCCCCTAGGTCCCGTGACTACATGAATGCATATGTTTTCCTCCCCAGGGGGACATGATTAGAACAACCTTACATCTCAGAATGTCTCCCAAATTACGATCTCAGGAAACTATTTTAAAAACCTGAATTACGTTATATGCCAACATATTTAGTTTTTTTTACGTTTGAACTGGACGTTTCGTTATTAGGCTATATTTGTACTTCAATTAGGTTGCTCCGGTACATTTCGTTTAGCGGATTTATGCGAGAACATTCCACATATTCCATAGCGTTCGAAATTATATTGCAACATTCACAGTTAAGGTTAGGTAGGAGGATACTAACGGTTAAGGTTAGTCATTAGGTTACTAACGGTTAAGGTTAGATATGACGTTATTGAGGTTAAGGTTAGTATTAAGGTTATGGTTAACATTACAAAAAACGATAATTGCGTGTCTGCATGACGCAAGAAATGTAGAACAAAACACACACGAAGTGCCGGTCTTAATTTGAACTCGCGAACACTGGCATGCAAGTCGCAGATTTATACGCCCGCTTACTATCCCCGACCTCCACCCTAGCAGAAACTACGCTATTTATATTCTACGTCATGATCTTCATATGTTCATATTTAACGTTATTCGAGTGTTTGACTTAGTTTCCTACAAACGTAAATGTTCATATTTCACATATTTCGGTTTTACAAAATAGTTCCCTCAGAACGTATTTGTTGTGATTTAGGGCTGGATTAGAAGTGTTTCCAGCGTCCAATTTCAATATATGGCTTTTTATTTGCATTTGACAGATGATGTATAAAAATCAAAAACACAAATGTATTTACTTTTTTTATCTTGTGCCAGATTCACTGTGTACTCCTATACAAAATAATTTTACACATCCACAAAAAATATCAACCATACGCATCTCTTTACTTCAGGTCCAATATAAGAAGAGGTTAAATTTGGGTATTGTTTCTAGGCGGAAATTGATTTTCAAGGCCTGATCCTTGGCAGGCTAGGCACAGTCTTTGCTAGGAAAAGCAAATCACTAAACACTTCAATACTACTAACTGGCATATACTGGTACTAGGGCTTCTGGAATTCAGGTTAAAATTATATAACTCAATATAACACCCCCTGACACAGAAAATGACATTGGGTTGTATTTTAAAAACACAGGAAAAGCTGAATATTTCTATTAATGTAACAATAAAATCACATTGTTAACATATTTGATACTTTATTTTTTCACTGTAATATCTATCAATTATCAACTGTATAGTTCCTGAAGATAATTAATTTCAACACGTTTGTAACTAAATAATTATACTGTATTTTGTTAGAAATGTGTGTCATATCAGTAGAACAGTAGTGCAGAACAATTAACATTTGCTAGCTGGTTAGGTTGACTGACAGTTGCAGGGAAGTAGGGAAAAGTGAGAATGACAAAGCATGCCGAAAGTCCTGTTTAGTGGTGAGTGAATGTTCCTTCAAGATTTTAACCATTTTACCAGAACTGTTATTTACACTTTGCTTGAAAGTTCTGATATTTTAGTTTGCCAGCCAAATACAATCATATGGCATGCTTTAGCCTATGTAAGCATACATATGTTTGGAGGACAGGCATGCAAATAAAGAGACTATTAGTCATGGACGCTAGGTCATTTTAATCTGTAATGAGCAGTGTGAGAATGAGTGGCCAGTACAGATCATAGACTACAATATTAGGCTTAAAGTAGCTAACACAAATCACTTGTTTTATAAAAACCACCAGTATGAAAACTTGTTTAAGGTATGTAATTTTTGGTGATAAAATTGAACTGATTATAATGTTTCCAAGAAAAACTTTAAAAAAGATTAATAATGAATAACTGGAAGGCCTAGAACTAATGTAGCATAGCATACAATACAAGATCAAACACACAGAGCAGATTCTTACATGGTGGGAATCACTGACACAGAACAACCCAAAACACTAGGACTAAATACAGGCACAAATGAAGGAATAGGTACAGTAAAAGTTGAGGGCTCAAACAGAAAAATGACTATTGATAAAATAATGACATAATTGTCCTGAATGAGCTGAACACACAACAAATCAGTCGATTAACCTGAGCCATGACAGAGAGTCATTTTTAAAAAACAAAGTCTCACAATGATTAGCATATGCCAGCTCAGCTGTCTTTTACAGTTGCGTAATCCAATCAATGCATTTCTGGAGGGGGTTGGGTCAGGGTCCCAAAGATGCTCCTAGTTCTTGCTGCAATTTGCTAAACAATGACCAGTTACGATTATCATATGTCAGCTGTTTACCATTGCCTAATCCAATCAATGCATGTCTGGGGTAGTTGGCGTAGGTGTTGGTTTTTGATTGTCGAGGGGTTTTAAGTGTTTGGTCAGCATTTTGTAGGCCACAAATGTTTTCTGGCAAATGTATAACATGCAAACTCCTGAAGAAAACAGCTCTCCAGTGATTTGCCTTGTCTACTAAAACTGTTTGCTTTGTTCAATTAACAAAAATCTTCTTGTGGTGCACTGAATAGCCGAATGCAAAGAGCAAATTATTATGCACATAAAATAAAATCAATGTTTATCACTTCTACGGATGCACGGCCCACAGGTAGTAGCACAAAGAGTCATGGTATCGGTAGATATAATATAGTAATGTGAAGAAGACAGTAAACAAAGGTCAATGTAAACCAGATGGTCCATTCCACAGCACAATAAGGGTAGATGTTTCACAATGGATTATTACTGCAAAAAAATAAAAAAATCTTTCAAATACCTTTGTTGTTCTCCTATAATGGTGTATTTTTATTGTGAGCAATGCTGGCTTTTTGCTCACTGACATTGTCCCTTCCACTATCCCTCTTGGACCGTAGGTAGCCTATCCATTACTGGCTGGGCATTTCAACTAAAATGAAAAAGAAAACTACTGTTCACAAGCTTACTTAGCTGTCTGCATAGTCTATGATGCTTGGAAGAATGATTTTACAATCAATGCAGGCTTTAACAAAAGTAACGCTGCAGTCTAAAAAAGCAGAAGAGTAAGTACTTGGGGCAGTTGGATTAATAAAGTCCATAGAATGCTTTAAATCTTTCAACAAAATATTTTGGAGACCACAAATATTGTTTCCAAAGTGCAACAAAATAAGGATTTTGATCATTTACAAGCTGCAAAGTTTTTGGAAAATGTTGGTAACAGATTGACTCCTATCTCTGTACTGTATATAATGTATTATCTTGCTTTTCTTCTACTAACATCACTGTGTAGGCTAAATTATTTATAATTTTTACTACAGCTGCTAATCTCATACATTCCCTACCAGTGTCATTTATATACTATATTGCTTCACTTTTGTTATTGTTTTACACAATTGACAATTAAAGTTATTCAGATTTTTGTTCTGATTCGGATTCTGTGCTTCACCACCACAATACATGACAGCTAATTTTAGCAGTGAAAAACATTTTAGATGAAGGGGAAATGTTTTTTTGTTACGCAACTGTGTTAGTGAAATTCAACACAAACCGTACATTTTGAGTTAGATCTGTCAATTTAAGAGTAGTGTATGAGCTTAAATACAATGTTTAACTTGTGTATAACCTGTTAAAACTAATAAAGATATCTACCAAGATCAGCTGAGCAAAGCTCAATGTTTGTTGTTATTTTCCCTGGCCTGAACATGAAGTTGGAACAATCCAGTGGATGTGTGGGGCCCCGGAAATATCAGACTATTACATTTTCAAAAGCATGAAAAGTTTATTTATCACCAAGGGCATTCTTTTTCAAATGTGTACTGGGCATAGATACATATATTGTAGTGGGGCCCCTCCCATGCCATGGGCCCTGTGAATCATGTCCACCATTTTTTGTATCAGCAATGACCCTGTAACCACAATCAGACCCCAATCATCTGAACGTCTTTCAATATATCTCAAGAGTTCCGGTGTCAGCTGCCCCTCCAGGCTGCCTCTCCAAGCACCAGCAAAGCTGTATTTACAGCTCACTTTACACATGGTAACATAGTCTTTTCAAAATTGTTAACTATAACTTGAAGGCCTTTGATACAGTTGATCATAATCTACTGGTTAAGACAAGCTATTCAAGAAAATGGGGTAACATTTATAATTCATAAGGAGTCCCACAAGGTTCCATTTTGGGTATTTATGGTTTACTCTGTACCTAAATTATACCTATATCTCTGTTAAGAAATTGACATTTCTTTTTATGCTGATAACTGCCACTGCCACAACCGCCACTGCCCAGTCTGCCACTACCAAAGCTGCCACTGCCCAGCCTGACCCTGCCAACGCCGGTGCTGACTGGTACTGCAACGAAACTCCCCTGGGTGCCTGCCTGCCCTGATCCAGCCTTCACCAGACCTGCTCCCGGCGGTCCAGATTCTCGCAGCACAGCCATCGATGAACCCACCTGTGACATGCTTCCCAGCATCACCAGCACCCCTACCCATGCTGGCCCCCCCTACAGGCCCTGGCACCCCTCTGGAAGGCCACACGCGTCTTGAATGGTAAAAATGTACTTGGTCCCCCAGAGCATTTTTTGGGACTGGGGCTGGTCGGCTGTAGCAGTTCAGATGTCCCATAGGCCATTCCAGAAGGAGAATGGCACACCTGGTCCCAGATCCAGGGTGCAGTGCCACTTCCAGGGTGGCAGGCAACTTTTCCTCTGGCACAGCTGATGACAGTAGTCCCCATGGGCCAGAAGCGGGTCAGAGCACCACCAGTTCGGGAGAGGGGTCCTGAGCCACAAGTCAGGCTGCCACACATTGTTATACCAGTGGTGAGATCACCTTACTCTATGCTGCAGATTCTCCAGTTGGTGGTCTGCTGCCGGTCTGGCATATGCCGGGCCCCTGGAAGTCCAGAACACCAGCACCCTCTGGGTGCCCCATGAGAAGGGCCTCCTGAAATGTTTGTTTTTGCTTTGTTGCCTCAAGGGCTGCACCCTTGAATAACTCTAATAATCAAGAGTTCACTCTGAGTTAAGTAAAACTTCATTTGAATATCATACCTCACACTCATTAAATGATTTACAGAGTAAACTTAACCTAGAGGTGTTGGTGCATGTACACCAATTTAAACGTGTTACAAGACCTTTTCACCATTTCACCAACTGTTAATGTTTCTTTCAAAGTCTGTTTTATTATGCAAATGTTTCATTTAACAATTTTATTATATGAAAAGGTCTGATGGGGTCCAGGCAGGAGGAGGCCCAATAGGAGGAGGCCCAGCAGGAGGCTGCCAGGCAGCAGGAGTTACAGCTGGAGGAGGCAAGGCAGGAAGAGGCCAGGCAGGAGGAGGCCAGGCAGGAGGAGGCCAGGCAGGAGGAGGCCAGGCAGGAGGAGGCCAGGAAGGAGAAGAACCAGCAGGAGGATGCCGGGCAAACTAGGCCAAACAGACTCAGGAAGAGGAGGAGACCCGGCAGGCTGTGGCTGAGGCAGAGGCCATGCAGGCGTAGGCAGAGGCTGAGACCTAGCAAGCTGAGAACCGAACCGGCTGCTACAGACACTGGACTGGTACCGGGACAAGGGAAGGCACAGGAACCGGAGCTGGCATAGGGATTTAGGCAGGAACAGAACATGGGACAGACACAAAAACAGGGACAGAGACAGGCACAGGGACAGGCACAGGGACTGGGACAGGCACAGGGACAGAAGCAGGGTCAAGTTTCCGACCCCCTGAGCTGTCTTCCAACTCCTTTTGTGTGCTTTCCCTCCCTTCTGGTTCCCTGGTGTGTGTGTCTGGTTTGTTTTGTGTTTGTTTGTTGGTCCAGCCCCCGGTTCCACCCGTTTCCTGTCACTCCATGAAGGCACCCGTTCCCTGAGCACCAGTCCCATCAGCAATCAACACATGCACCTGTTCCTCTGCCACACCTGGACTGATTTTCTCTTTCCCTTTATTAGGGAGGAGAAGACAGTCAGCCAACACCGGATTACTGTACTACACAGTGCGTAATATCCCGAGCCCCATTCCTAATGCCTATGTGAGAATAGTGCCTTTTTGTTTATTTCTGCCTTTTTTTATAGCTAGTCTGATTACTATGCCCTTATGGTTCGCCTTTTTGTTTGTTGAGCTAATTCCACTTCTCCAGATCCATCCTGTGACAATAATCCATTACCTGTTCCCTTCTGGATATCTGCCTGTGAACCCTGGATACCTGACCATGCTCTCCTGGATATCTGTCTGTGATCCCTGAATACCTGACCGTGCCCTACTGGATATCTAACTGTGAACCCTGGACATCTGATCGTTCCTCTACCTATTCACACTGAGCCTATACAGCCAAATATATAGATTCATATAAATTCAGCCAGTTATCTGAACCATCCAGTTGGTCGTGAGGATCCGGCCTACTACATCTATCACATCTAAAACAACCGTTTATTGCCATTTTCTTCAATAAATTAATTAGTGTTGTTAATCACCATTTTCTGAGTTTGGATCCTCTCTCCACTATTTTGAGCCCAGACCTGACAAAATCCAAGCATGAACAGGAGCTATTTGAGTGTGAGAGCAAGGTTTTGAGGGAGATTATTACAAAATCTGAATGTAATATTAATTAGAAATGCTCTCAAATTGAAAGGACGCACTCTGGAATAATGATAGGAATAAAACTCCATACACCTGGCCAGTGTTAGTCACTTACCTACCTTAGGTGCTTATTTAAGTAAAGAGGGAGCTACGGGTGATTGTGAGTTATGAGTTATTGTGTAATTTGTGATACATGTGCTTTATATTCTCAGTTCCTGAGAACTATGATCTACAGAGATTTGTCTATTCAGCCTGTGTGATATTCAGGTTACTGCTCCTGTGTGTTGCTCTACAAGGCAAATTTAATTTGGGCATTACTGTTGCCCGTAATATTAGGTGGCAAACTGGCTTTCTTTTTTATTGAGTGTCCTAAATAAAATAAAAATCCTGCATTCTGTCTCCTTTCTCCGAACACATCATCACATTGCTTAACCCCATGTAGTAGATCATGGCTACTCAAACTGCTCCCGTAGAGCTCTCTCCAACCGAAGTTGTGAATATCCTGACTAATCTTTTCACCAAACTTAGCATCAGGTATTCTAAATTAGAGTCTAATGGGTACACAGAGTTACACCAATATGTAATCAATCTGAAATTGTTATTAAATGGGAAGGTGTAGAGGTTAGTTAACTTATCACTAGTGACTATTTGTCTATATGAAAATCTATATATACAGTATTTACATGTGCAGTTATTCGACAGTAAGAGATTGAGAGATATATTTTGAGTCATGTATGATGAGTTTTGTCATATTTTGTGCATTTTGGATTTAGTATCTGTTGTGCCAAGCTTCATGTTGGTAAAGAGAACTATGTGAAGGGTTATGGAAATGTGAACTTAGTTTCGAGAAATTCAGTTAACTTATCATAAAAAATAAAAATAAAGGTTTAAAACCTCATCCTTAGTTGAATTTTGAAAAATCATCATGATTATGTCTCCATTTCTGTTTCTATTTGTATACTGGATGTCTTTTCCCACTTCCTCCCTCCCACTCTTTCTCCCCCTTCTCCCTCCCCTGATTGGAGAAGTAGCAGCCATCCTGACATTCATTCAGCCTTGTCTCCAGCCTCCACAGTAGTCAAAGGGCCTGGGTAATAATGAACTGGCATTTGGATTAACGGCCATTCCATCGCACTCATCGTTTGCTGTTGTAAACTGCATTGTAAAACCAATGTGTCTAAGGCTACCTACAGGGACACCACTTAGTCCTTTGGTCACGTTTTCGATTTGAATCTGTAATGCTGATACATTTGCTGTGGGGATGACTGCAGCTGGAAATTGTGGTGGGCTTTTTACTAATTTACAAGGAAGGCCACTTGACTGGAGTTCCATTTAATAATACAACCATGCACATTGTACTGTATCTATGGGCAATTACATGGAAAACTGGATTGCTGATCCTTTTACTTAGACACAATGAGTCCATAGGCTGTATTATATACCAGACTTAAGTAGTCATTATTCCCTATGCAAGAGAGGCAGCATGGTATCAGAAAGCGCAATGATAGACCAATGAGATTTTTTTCAAGTCCACGGCCCCACATACGTTTCTGCTCTTTAGTTTAACTCCCTGTGACCTTCATCATTCATGTCCTACTATAGGTATTGATGCTTAACTCTGCGTATAGGACCCAGAGTGTTTCCCAATCGAGTAATCAGGACACAAGTCCTGGCCCTTGCAATCAGTCAGACCTGTCATGGGTGAGAGCCACAACAGTATCTGTCGTCTCCTCACTGGTCGTGAAGAACGGGAAAGCCATGCCCTTGCGAGTCGCTCTGAATCCGTAAACACAGTAGATCAATGACACACATCCATCATGAGAACACACGCTGATCGCACACACACACACAAGTGACACGGGCAAACACACGCATCGACCACTGTCTCAGCACACCCCTGCGACCTCTACCCTTTGAGATGTGTGTGTGTGTGTGTGTGTGTGTGTGTGTGCGTGTGTGCGTGTGTGAGACAGCAAAGGACAAGGTGTAGAACAGAGACATAGTTAAAGAGATGCACATTCGTGCCAATGGGGCACACTGTTGGAAACGTAATAGGTACATTTAACTTCAGAAAATGTAGGGATTCATCAATAAGAATATCTCACTTTCATAAAACCTCTAGTGAGAGAAAAGCACACACTATAAGAAAAACAGGAACAATTGTGGAATAGGGCCCATGGGTTCGAGGTAAGAGGCAGAGGAGGGAGTGTTTGCAGGAGACTGCATTAATTTTGACATAAAGGAGAAAGGACTGGGTACTTGGTCTATTTTAGGTAGGACAGTTAGATGATAAGAGAAGACATCTTCTGGTGTCCGTAGGTTCATCTGTGCAGCCTGCCGATTTCCAATAGTTATTTTTATTTTATTGTTTACTTTGACAAATTGGAAATGTAACATTCAAACTGGATTTAACTTTTAACTTCATTATTTATTATATTCTCCATTAACACTGCTCCCTGATTTTCTCTGCTTCAAAGTGTAGCAATGTCACATTTGTGGTTATGGTCTTGCCTCAATCCAACAACATCAGAGCAGGTTTGGAAGTTGTTAAGTCGTTCTGCTTCTTATCACACTGAGAACGCTATCCCATTTCAAAACCACTATTGAGTTTGCAGGCGCCTGAACTTCCATAAGGAGTTGCTAAAGCGCGACGAGACAAGGCAATTCTTTTCAACCACCAATCTACCTCAGGCAGAACTGAACCAATTTGCACCGCCCACTGTCAGACCCCCGGGCATTGTCGGTAGATAACTCCTGCCTGCAATGGCACAACTGTACTGCAATGGTGACTCACTGCGTCACTCTGGGGCACAATTTATGGCAGACTTCTGTTTAGTCTTTTGCACTACACTCAGCTTGAGGCCTACATTGTTTTTAATGTTAGTATCATTGTAAAGCACACAGTGAAACTGGACCGCGGACTTGAAGGTTCAGCCCGGATGATGGGATTGAAGTATTTGCCGTGCCAACATCTCTGAAGACCACCGATATCCTCGCTGAACTACACCCCCATCCTCACAAACATCCTCCCTTACGAATGCAGTCTGGTGTTTAATTGCAATGGGTGGGCATGCCGGCTCTATATATACCTACGCAGCAGAGCTGTAGTCATCATTAGTCATCGTAGTGCGACTAATCTGTTTTCCTAAGTGCCAGTGCACCATAGTGAGTAATGTCCCTGTTTTCTGGATTATGAAGACAGAATACATTTTGATAACAATAAGCTTACTTCCATCTGCATCAGAGTACGACAGGAAACAAGCATTGCGGTGTGCACTTTGTGTGTTTTGTGTCCCCCGTTGTGTTTGCATACATGTTACTGTTTCAACCTCCCTCTTTACTCCCATGGCCTCGAACCACCCAAAGGCACAGCAGTGGAGGTCGGGGTGAAGGGGTTCGCACATTCTCACCCGTCTATCCCTTCTCAATCCCCCGCCTCGGTCAGTCGGTGAGGGGTACTGTCCAAATATTTCAGCCTCGTGTCCCGGAGCTTTTCGTGCCGTTCTCTATTTTCCTTTAATAACCAACGGAGTAACTGTGAATTCCTCTGGGATACAGCTTTATTACAGGGAACGAAGAGAGCCTGTGTGTGTATGTAAGTGTGCATGTGTTTGTGTGTTACAGTACGACTCTGCCTTATTGTGTTCATATTCATCTAATTTTGTCCCGCAGAAGAAGTATTCTAATGACTCGCCACAGGGCTCTGCAGGGTATTGGACCAAGGTGCCTTTTGGAATCAGTCTGAATGTGTGTCAGCAGGTTGGCGTTTGCATCTCAAGAAAGAAACACACACACACAGAAGCTGGTTCAAAAATAGAAGCAAAGCCAACTTGTGTGCAGTGATAAACTCCTATTTATTATTTAAACAAGCACAAGGTGACCTGGTTTTCTCACCTAACACCATCCCCTACTTACACAATACAACGTGTTACTAAACAGAACATTAAGTTAATTTACCATTCCTAACAGGCCTACATATTTATATTGTCTGCTTTATATACATTTATAGCTAATATTGCTGCATTTCACTGTATATTAGGCTTCTTTACAACCAGCGGTCCAGCTGCAAAGATTGTGCAACAGACGGGTAAAAGGAATTTCCAAAAGAACTGTTATGCAGAGCATGTTGTGAATGTTGCCTCAACTCCAGCAGGAGTACTGCCTTCAGACTTCAATCAAGACGCAGTGCTAAACTTGAAAAGAGCCCCAATACATTTGAGAGAAGAAGGTTGAACATTTGCGCCATAGCACAGTCACAGATCTACTGTTGGAACAGAAAGAAAGAACCCAGGCGATAACATCCCTTACCATAGTTCCATTTCATCATTTCCCTAAGAGGGACCTGAGAGGACCTTTGGAGAGAAGGTCAGGGTAGGTCAGAGTTACAGTCTGACCTTTTAGTCTTTTTGCATCCAGGAAGCCTAAACTTATCTTCGACGACCGAGCAGAGAGCCTGGGTCTACAGCAGAGCAGCAGGATTAGTCCAAAGGTCCTGCTGCTTATACAGTCCTGCTGTTACCAGAAAAAAACAGCCACAGTGGTGACTACAGGGGTGGTGGCAACTGCGTTTGTTGACATCTAGGGTGAAAATCTCCTCTGACATAAGGCTGACTAGCTGGTTAACTGTCTTAGCGACTTGTAGACTGGCACATAAGACGTTCCGATGGTAGAAACCTTGCTATTATATGGAAGATATTTTCCCCAAATTAGACAGCGTGGTTTCCTCTACACACGCATGGAAACACAGCTAGCCAGAATGTGCCAGTGCTGGCAGAGGCAGAGTTATGTGTCCTGAGAGGCATGTGGCATTTGTTCCGCTCCTCTATTGTCTAGGATGGGTGGGACTGAGCTTCAATTGTGAGGATTGTATACTTTCATATCCTCCACTCAGAACTCCACTTCAAGGCATACAATTCATAATCAATAGTTTTCGTCACTGTGGTCTTAGTCATCATTGTCGGTAGAATTGATTACCTTGCAGGCATTCCCACTGCTTTACCATTTAAGTTACAAACCATGATGTGATTAAAAGTGCTGTTGTCAGTGTCTATTGTCATGGTCACTGGTGTTCACTATTAGTCCAATGTAACTGTAAAAACACTGGACGGCTTTTAAATTCTGGCTGCCACGCTAATGTTAAAACCATCAGGTTAGTAACTAATCATATGAGTTTTCTGGCTTACACCAAGAGAATACAGAAGGAAACACATGCACAGTCAAGCGTGCGCAAATGTGCACAAACCACCTCAATTTCATCACTGGCCTCTATTTCATGGTTCTTTCTGAGAGATGGTGAGTCAGTGTCTGGTTGGGAGACAGGAGATGAATAAAGAGAGAGAGAGAATAGCAAAGGATAGAAAGGAGGATGAAATAAGCAAGAAAAGAGGTGGAGAAGAAAATAAACGTCATCTGTTTTTTTACCTCCAAGGCCACCAACTGACACTTCTCCAGCTTAACATTCATTTGACTACATCGTGCCCGGGAACGTCCATCACCCACTCAGTGTCATATCACCTACGCTGACACACATTCCACATACAGATGAGTAGAAGATCTGTGTTTGTGTGTTTGTGTGTGCAAGCATGCATGCTTGTCTTTGGAGAAAAGAGAGAGAGCAAGATTGAAAAAAGGATGAGCAGACTTGACGTATTAGATGAGAGTTTGGCGCTGACGCACAGTAATGATGATCTATACGGATGAGAAAACTAGGTTCTCATTGGTCGCAGGCAGAATGGAGTGAGATGAAAATTTCAAGTATGTCTTCAGGGGAGGGCTAATCTTGAATCTGATGTGAGCGAATGCAGCAAGTATATGTAAGCAGTTTAGCTATGATAGGCAGCATATCAAAATACGCACAGTGTAGAGCAATGAAATTAAGACGGAAGTCGCATTCTGTTCGGATCGCTGACCTGATGGGTTTCTGCTGTGCAAGCTTGAAACAATGACCTCAAAGTGGGCCCACATACATAATCACATGAGCACGTAGCTAAAAAATAATCTGTTAAAGCACCCACACACACGCACGCACGCACGCACACACACACACACACACAGTATACGTGTGCCACAGGAGTGAGAGTGAGGGGGGTCCGGCGGGGTCACAGCTGCTCCCAGTCTGGTCTCTCTAGTCTATTTTAAACCGTAGTCAGCATCAGCGCTTCTGTGGCGGCGGCACCGGCTAGATCGGTCTGCTTTCACACTCCCCCACACCTTATACACACATGGGAAAATACTGTAATCTTCCATAACAGATCTGACATGTAGTGTGGACAGAGCAAATAACAGGATGAAGAATCCCCATCAGAAGTAAATTTACACACACACTAAGAATTGGACATGGTCTAGGAGTGCTGTGAGGGTTAGACAACATATAGGAACAGCCGACACTATATATACCATACTGTATATAAGTTCAACATTTATATACAATGGATGGTGGAAGAGAGTGAGAACCCTTAGATGTCCGTGATGGGTCACAAAGGCCACAGTCAGCTTGGGTGTCTTCAAATGGACCAGACAAGCATTGGGCAAAAAAAGTATTTAGATAGTGTCACCCTATCTGGGAGTTGCCCAGGAGGGTGATAAACCTAACACTACGTAAAGAACACCCAGGCGGGCGGAGAAGGTGCAAAGGCTTTGCTGCCCATGGCGTTTCATTCACAGGGTCCCCACAAACATCCACAGATCAACGCTCTCAACTGTCATTTTCGAAAGCCCTTCTGACCTGAACGTCTTAGGTTTCTGTAATGCTTCTACAGGACTGTCTACGTTTTCAAACACAAATATATTTTTGCATTATTGTCAGAGTTTTTAAATGCAACTGAAAGTAAATATGTTGGTGTTTTAATTTTTTCATAAATGTATCTATAATATATTCAGCTTGGCAAGAAAATTAGGAGACCACTGCAAAATTATCAGAGTCTGTGATTTTCTATTTATAACTATGTTTAAAATGAAAATTTAGTTTTATTCCATGAGATACTGGCAACATTTCTCCCAAATTCCTCAAAAAATATTAACTCAGAGCATTCATTTGCAGAAAATGACAACTGGTAAAAATAACACAAAAACATGCAGTTGTCAGACCTCGAATAATGTGATGCTGGGTTGAAGTATGGAGTCACAAGCAGAGAGTTGGCATTCTACTTTCATTCCTTACGAACGCACAGAACACAGCATTTATATAAACAACTCTGGACGGGCAGATAGCAAGCTTCTACATGTACAACTATAGAACGAGGTAAACCGTCCAGCTACTCACAGTCCAATATATGTAAATGAATAATGAGACAATAACGTAGCTTCACAAACAACACAGAATCTCAAAAACCCAAAGCTCCCTCGCCTGGGCGTTCTTATACAGTATATGCAAGGACAATCACAGGTGTCACTAGTTGGTACTGATTAGGGAGCTGTGATTTAACAGTCGTTTCATTGACGCGCCAGCACAGGGTGCTCCTAGATCACCATTGTTGGCAGTACCTCCCCGACGCCTAGCTCTCGTGGCCCGGTGCCCCCTGCCTATGGGACAGCCCTGAGGATGTGTTCAGGATGATCTGGCCAGATCGTAGCACTGCTCCTCTGGACCGTACCCCTCCTAATCCACGAGATACTGGAGGCCGCCCCACCGCCATTTCGAATCAAGGATGGCACGCACCGCATAGGCCTGGTCTCCCTTGATCTCCATTGGAGAATTGGAGGAACTTGAAGAGGAATTTCCAGCACTGGCCTGTGGAGAGACACATGGAAAATGGGGTGAATATGCATGTTAGATGGTAACTGCAGTTTGTAGGTCACCTCACTGACCCACCCCAGGACTTTATATGGACCTACCAACTGCGTACCCAGCTTCCGGCAGGGCAGGCGAAGGAGCAGATTGATACAGAGTAGTGTGCCCCATGGTGACGGTCAGCCTGGATCTTATTGCGGTGCACAGCGTGTTGAAGGCGGAGATGTATGTAACTACTCGTCAACAGCGGGGTCCTTGGTCTGGCTTGTAGGAGCCAGAATTGGCTGGTACTCTAGAACACATTGAAAACGGGTTAGCTGGGTGGAGAAATGGTGAAGGGAATTCCTGGCATATTCAGCCCAAAGCAGAAACCTTGACCATTCCCTTGGTCGATCCTGGCAATAGGACCGCAGAAACCTGCCCACTTCCTGATTTAGCCGTTCCAACTCCCCATTGGTCTCCGGATGGAACATAGATGTCAGAACGAAGAGTCAGTGTAGGGATGTAGGGTTTGAGCATTGCCTGAAGGTAGAGGGGAGGATCCCTTGTGCTCCCTAGGCCAGCACCATCGCCTTGTAGCGGATACGAGCTTCAACTGGGATCCAGTGGAATGCGTGTAGAAGTGGAGTGATGTGGGAGAACTTGGGTAGGTTGAACACTAGGCGGGCCACTGTGTTCTGAATGAGTTTTAGTGCTTTGGTGGTAAGGTTGTGCTCTTCAAATGTTGTAGAGTATGAACCTGCATAAATAAGTCACAGTCTTGATGTCCAGGGTCAGGCCAAGGTTCCTTGCACTCTGGGATGGTGACACTGTGCAGTTTAATCAGAAAATGCCAAGTGAGATTAACAACAGTTTAATAAATATTAAATTAAGATAACATGTACTTTCCATGTTATTCAAATTTTGCAACGGTTCTGTACCTTATGAAAACAACCTCACCACCATAGTTAGATAGTGTACAGTATCTTGTATGAACAATCCAAGCTGACGCTGTCAAATGTAAAATAATAACACAGGTGTTTAATTAGAGTAGCCTTCTCTAGCCACCACATAAGTGAGAAAGACAGTCAGCAGCTTGGAGAAGCGGCAGTAGCCTTGTTGAGATAAAAAAAATCTAATATCCAAACGACATGTTTTCAATTAAAACATTTAAAATACATCACATTTGGTATTACTGTTAGTCAATTAAGATTAGGTTTGTAATGTGGGATAGAAGACTAGAAGACTAGACTTGTAAATATATACAGCGGGTGAAATAAGTATTGAACACTTCACCATTTTTCTAAGTAAATATATTTCTAAAGGTGCTATTGACATGAAATTTTCACAAGATGTTGGAAACAACCCAAGTAATCCACACATTCAAAGAAACCCAATCACAGGGCGAGCATCTGGTTTGGCAAAGAGATGCAAATGTGGAAGTGTCTTAAACCTGCATTCACTCATGAAAGAGTGTTCCTTGAAGAGTATTTCTGCCTAATTTTATAATTGCATCACCATTTGAACAATTGAAATAATAATTGTCGACTGGAACGGTGGCCATATTTTAAAAATAGCGGCCATCTTGAATTTTTGAGGGACAAGTATCTTTTTCCATTATCATGTCCTTTAGAGAGTATTTGTATCAAATTGTATGCTTGGATCACTGTTTGAATAATTGATATAATAAGCATTGAATGAATGCTTCAATATGACGGCCATTGAAAAAATGGTCGTCATATTGAATTTTTGAGTGGCCAACACCTTTTTCCAAAATAGTGGCCCTTAGAGAGTATATGTGCCAAATTTCATGCTTGTATACCAAAGTGAACGATTTTCTTTACTAATCTGCTGCACTATAGCCACTGTGCATCACTTGTTGTCACTTGCTCTTTGGGGGTTTTAGGCCGGGTATCTTGCTGCGTTCCATTATCTTTCCGAGTCGGAGCTCCGAGTCGGAGCTCGGAAGGTTGCCTAGCAATGCGCACCACACGCCCCTTTTTCCTCGGAAATCCGACTTGCCAACTCGGAGAGCACAGAGGAGACCGAGCAGGAATTCCGAGCAGGAATACAAGATGGCTGCGCCCTGTGACTTGTAAACATGAATTGTTTT
>JACXGM010021731.1:0-17106 GCA_016801145.1 Umbra pygmaea
ACTGTGCAGGCTGCTGGTGGTGGTGTAATGGTTTGGGGGATGTTTTCTTGGCACACTTTAGGCCCCTTAGTGCCAATTGGGCATTGTTTAAATGCCACGGCCTACCTGAGCATTGTTTCTGACCATGTCCATCCCTTCATGGCCACCATGTACCCATCCTCTGACCGCTACTTCCAGCAGGATAATGCACCATGTCACAAAGCTCGAATAATTTCAAATTGGTTTCTTGAACATGACAATGAGTTCACTGTATTAAATGGCCCCCACAGTCACCAGATCTCAACCCAATAGAGCATCTTTGGGATGTGGTGGAACGGGAGCTTCGTGACCTGGATGTGCATCCCACAAATCTCCATCAACTGCAAGATGCTATCCTATCAATATGGGCCAACATTTTTAAAGAATGCTTTCAGCACCTTGTTGAATCAATGCCACGTAGAATTAAGGCAGTTCTGAAGGTGAAAGGGGGTCAAACACAGTATTAGTATGATGTTCCTAATAATCCTTTAGGTGAGTGTATAACAAACATATATATATATATCTTACCCACTGTCAAGATGTAGTGTGCATGGCCTCAAAACTACTTTAGTGGCACCAAATCTAGTCCAACCTTGTTTTTGAAAATTACACAAATCTGCCAATGTGTTTATGTGTGGTTTGAATGTGAAATGTTTTGAAAGGAACAGATAATTTAGCAAATACATGACTGACCAAATAGATATCATTTTTTCTCTCTCATTTCATTATATCCTGACTAAATTATGGTTGTTTTGGATGATGTGTGAGAATCAAGAAATTTTCATTTAATATTTATTTTGAGGTATTGCTAAAAATAATCAAACCATCAAAATCTCTGCCTTTCATGTATGATTTATTGCTGACCTTCCTAATCAATTCCAATCTGTCATGAATTTATCAAGATATAATTGCTTTAAATGATCCTGATATGTTATTCATTCCAGCCGAGACCCTGGTCCCCTTTGATTGCTCACTGACAAGGCCTTTAATCAGGCTTTGTTTTGCATTCAATCACAGGCACATGAAAGAGGCCTCTGTCCCTGTAAGCCTGTAAGGCCTACTGTATGACAGCACAACACATTAATAAATTATTATCTATTGAAGTGAGATTCAAGTGGCCCTTATTAGTTACATTGGAGTAGGGTTGGTTTAGTCCTAAGAACTATTTGTATTTATACTCACATCCTTGAAAAAGATAGGTGCTTGGCTATTACACAGAAATTTAAATAACAGTAATGCTTTAAGATGTTTTGTTTCCAGACATGGCTCCAGCTAGGATCAAAACATTATCAGTAAAGAGTTCGTTGAATGTTCAGTTTTGGCAGTAACTCCATACAATTTATGAATATGAGTTGTTATTGTAATTGCAAGGCCCATATTTGATAACATGGTCAATGCATAGGGGTTCTGCCATTTAAATCATAATGAATACGATTAGCTGCACTAGAGAGTGCTCAGATCCTATTCTGAGACTTTGAATGTGGGCCCTGATCTCTATTACTCTGTCTTTGTAATGGTATAGTAAGAGGCAACTACTTACTGTGCAACCAAGCTTGACATTGATTTAGATGCATAGGTTCATTCTGGGGAGAAGCAAGGTAGTGGTAGTGGTGGTTAGGGGGTGTGGAAGTAAGGTGGCGTGGCATGGTGGGACAGAATAACATTTCCATGAAATTATTCTTGCACATAATTCCTATATTTAACATAAATGCTAAACGTATGCTGGCCTGTTCAATTACAGTCAGTGGCTGAACGTGTTTGAGGCCTCCGGGCATCAAGCCATTTCTATTGTTTTTATCTCTCCCTTTTCATCACGAAGGCACCATAATTACAGAACCCAAAAGACTGGCATTGGAGGAGGGTAAAGTCCGCTGACTGTCAATGAGATGATGCAATTTCAAAGTGCAGGCATATTCATCTGTCCTGTGACCTCTTGACTGTTGTCAACGTGCAGTTATGAAATATAAAAAATAGAATGTTTCAAACCGAATGAGATTATTTTTTGTGTGTACAAATATAGTTACCAGATATTCAGAGGTGAGATATAAATGAATGAAGGGTATATGGGAAAACAAATGGACTGAGACAATTATGAATATTTAACAAACAAGCTAAAGTGTCCATCTAATCGATATTCCATCTTCACATACCTTGATCTAGAAGGGCTGGTGGAGCTATTCACAATCAAAGCACATGACTGCTCCCTAGAGGATCCTGCTCCTCAGTGTAAAAGAGGAACTGAAATATTAAACATTAACTCCACTTGAATACAATATCTACATTTCTCTCTACATAAGTTTGCAACAGACTCAAACTCCACTTTTGCATACTAATGCCTTCATATGCTAAAGGCACTCTCCATTGCTTGGGTGGAATCTCCTGGCACATCAACCCTGATTTGTTTGAATTGTTTTGGTCAGAGTTGTTTTTGAGTTAGCATTGAAACATTACAAAGATAAAAAAAAATCATCCCAAAAATCGCATGAATTATGTTTGGAGGAAACTATTTTGTAAAACCAAATTATGTGAAATGTGAACATATGAAGCACAGTTCGTGATCATGTCTTAGTGTGTAAATACTGTAAATGTTTGATAGGGCAGAGATGGCCCTATATATTGCCGACTGTCATTCCGGTGTTTGTGAGTTCAAATCCAGATGGAAACTTTGTGTGTGTTTTGTTCTCCAGTGTGATGCATGTATTGCACATACGTTTCTGTTACTATTTTAACATTAACCCTAACCTTTATCCTAACCTTAACCATTAGTTCCCTTAACCATTAGGTCATCCCTAACATTAATACTAACATTAAGATTATAGTCTACAATTGACCAGGCACACTGTCAATCTGCCTTAAAGGCACATCAATCAGAGGGAGAACATTATATGAGATTAGGAGTTGTGAATTATATACTGTATGTTGGTACATTTTATATTAATTTGTTCAAATTATAATGAAACCAACATTACAAAATAATAAAGCAATAACTCTACTTGTCAACTGTAGGTCATAACATAATGGCACAATCATAAAACAAAACATTGCAACAAAGACAATAATGAAATGACCCGTGTTTAAAAGTCTGCATACCCTCAGTTCTCAATACGTGTCACGATTGGGGTATGGAGACAGAAAGCAAGACCAAGCAGGCAGCGATGGTTTGTTGTATTTAATGTAGCAGAATCCAGTGAGTGCACAACAATATATATGTAGCTATACTTATGCTCATGGAAACATAGGCAGTTACAGATCGTACACAATAATTCAACTGAAATAGAACAGGAGGCACAACAAATATAACTAAACTCTATGCTCTATAGCGGCATAGACATTAAATAAACATGCTTAATATAAAGAGTGTATGCATCAAACTCCAGCTATAACCACACTCTTATCACAACATACCTAGTCATAGTATTTCTTCCTGGGAACAGCAAGTCAACAGAGACAATTTATCAACGAACCGCACCCACCCCTGAATCACCACAGCTTATATAGGATCTCAACAGAAACAAGCTGCAAGTAATTAGCAATTAGATATGACAAGCACCTGAATGAACTATACAGAGACCTATCCATAGTTAACGGTGTTCAGAGGAGTGGTGCCATAGCTCCATAACACATACACAAACTGAACTTAAAGCAACAGTACATATGTACTGGCAAACATGAACACAAATAAACACAATAGACAAACTGCTGTATATATACACAAATGCAATCAAAACAGTTAGAGTCCATCTCTCAGGTCACTGGTAAAGGTGTCCCACACTAGATCACCTTCAACAATACGCTGTATTGCCCCCTTTAGGATCAATGACAGTGTGCAGCTGTTTGTGATAGTTGTCTGTGAGGCCCTGAATTATTGCATGTGGTATAGCTCCCCATTCGTCTTGGCAAAATGCCTCCAGGTCATGCAAAGTCTCTGGTCGTCTTGCATGAACTGCACGTTTGAGATCTCCCCAGACTGGCTCGATGATATTAAGGTCAGGAGACTGTGATGGCAACTTTAGATCCTTCACCTTGTTCTGTTGTAACCACTGGAGGGTAAACTTTGACTTGTGCTTCAGGTCATTGTCGTGCTGGAAAGTCCAAGAGCATGCAGAAAAATGCAAACTTTCTGCCAGTACTGTCCATTTATGTGCTGCATTCATCTTGCCATACATTTCCACAAGGTCCCCCATGCCTTTAGAGCTTGCACCCCCCCAAAATATCAGTGAGCAACCAGCATGCTTCACAGTGTTGATGGTATTCTTTTCACCATAGGCCTTGTTGACCCCTTTCCAAAAATATATCTTATGGTTGTGACCATAAAGCTCTATTTTGAGCTTGCCACTCTAAATGATGTGCCAGAAGCTGTGAAGCATGTCAAGGTGTTGTCGAGCATATTGCAAACAGTCTTTATTGTGGCACTGGTACAGTAAATGCTTACAATGTGTAAAGGCTTCTGGCAACTTGACCATGCAGCTAATTTTGTTGAAGTATTGTCATATTGTACACCTTGAACCAACCACACCGCCATTCTCCCGAGGTTACCTGTGGGTTTTTCTTTTTATTCCGAACAATTCTTCTGGCAGTTGTGGCTGAAATCTTTCTTGGTATCAAGAAATTCCAGAATATTCCACTTCTTAATAAGTGATTGAACAGTACTGACTGCCATTTGCAAGGCTTCTGATATCTTGTATATCCTTTCCCAACTTTATATAGTTCCAGTACCTTATTACGCAGGTCTTTTGACAGTTCTTTTTCTGCTCCCCATGGCTCACTATCTAGCTTGATCAGTGCATCCACGTGAGAGCTAACTAACTCATTGACTATTTATAAACAGACACAAATTGCAATTTAAAATGCCATATGTGTGGGAAATTAAACTCTAATTGCCATGTTAACCTGTGTGTGTCACCTTGTGTGTCTGTAACAAGGTCAAACATTTAAGGGTATGGAAACTTTTGATCAGGGCCATTTGGGTGATTTCTGTTATCAATATGGTTTACAAACAACTATGTGATAATTAATGGCTTTATATGATCACTATCCTCACACAACGTTCAGAATTGACGGTTACAAAGAAATATCAGCTCTGTGTGTTAACATACATTGACTGTGTTTATACAGTATCTTCTGTTATTAACTTGAAGGAAATGTCCATAAAATAAAATAAAAAGTACTATTAATTTGTTGCAAGTACTGTTTACATTTTCTTTACAGAATTCATTTTTTACCGTGAACTATACAACCAGTGTAGATAAATAGACTAGGGATTGTAAATACTTGTCATTATACTGTATGTACCCAGACCAAATAAATATCTATCTTGATACATATTGTATGTGGGATAGCATTCAGCAAGGTACTACAAAATGATTTTCATTGCTTGGACAGCAATCTAGATAATATTATAATTTTTTATTATTTTGATTGCACGTCCATATGTTAAAATTGACTCCACCGAAAAAGGGTGAGAAAGCGAACTGCATGCATCAACAATATTGAACAAAATTGCAGAAGAAAGACAAATTGAGACCATGGATGTATTAAGAGTGAGATGTATTAAGAGTGAGACACTTGCCTGTCATTACATTATTGATATTTTACAATGAAATCAAATGCAGCGTCAAATCAAGCGCATCGTACCATGAGTTCAGTGCCTGGCATAGCTAACAACAAAACCCCTAGCTAGCTAACAACACAGCATTGAGTTCTACATAGGGACATCCCGGAATTGTGCTCACCAATGCGGGACATCTTCAGCACCGCGGGCTGCCCATCTGATGCCCTGATCAACTGATGTTCCCTAGCCTTAATTGAAATAAACATTTATAGAACATTGCTAAACATGTAGAAATACTAAGTAGATAGATGATTGCATGCATTTTTTGGAAGGGTAGGCTTTCTATTTGTGGCCGCTGTATTAGGAGCATAGGCTATATGTAGGCTGGACAGATGATTTCTCTCACTGGATCACGGAAGCAGTATATTTAAACAACACTTACCTGATGGCTACTACCGCAAGATCCCGCGGGATCCCGTGAGATCATGCACAGAGGACAACATGTATAGCCTAGCAGCCGAGAGTAGCAGCCATCAGGCAAGTGTTATTTAAATATACTTATGGTGTAGTTTCAAACTTTTCAATGCCTTGATTTATAAGTACAGAACCTAATTGTACTAATGTAAAAGTTTGGTAACATTCCCTGCATTATCAGTGGGGTTAGATTGGGGGGGGTTGTTTAGCTCGAGGTCAAGGTGCAAATGACCCCAGGTTTATATTACTCCAAACCATCACTTTAAGTTATATATACATGTCCCATATATTTTTAAAGCTTAAAACCTTGGGAATTTAGAAAACAACAAGATAATTATTAGTCATAATGTGACGTACATAGCCAGTAACAAAAGTGGCAAACTTGTACACTCAGTTGGCCGTTTTTGCACCAAAAATAAAATGGAATGTCAATTAGAAACACAGCTAACAACCTTCGTTTTTAGGTTATATTAACAGCTCTCATATGTCATTAAGGCTTAGGGTCTTGGGGTTCTAGCAAATATATCGGTTTTAGTGTGGCTTTAAAATTTGAAACGTTATAACTACTGATGTCAGCTATGCATCTTGTAATCACTGACGTTTTGTTTTTGCCTCATAGAAAATACAATGTGGAATAAAATCAAAGCTCACAAATGCAATATTTAAGTTAGATATACATGTCTCATATGTCCATAAAGCTTAGGATCTTGGGGTTGTAGCAGATATCGCTTTTAGTGTAGCTATAAAATTCAAAATGTAATAAGTGAAAATGTTAAGGTAATCCCATCAGCTACTAGCAGCCACCTAGCAATATATAGCCAAACCACATTGAGTAAATAACATATTGTACGCAAAAATATAGTACTTACAGTTGAAAATCTTTCTTTTTGGTCATCAAAGAGTCCCAGGAATGACAGGTAAAAGCCATCATGTTATGTGAAAATGACAATTTTATGACTGCATTTACGATAATCTATTTTGAAACCTGGAACACATTTCCGAACCAAATACACATTTTCAAAATGTGTTAGCCTCTCATACTTCTTCTATACGTCATCCTTGAAAAACAGATGTTATAAAAGTGCAAGATAATCCTTTTTAACCGAAGATAGACAGAGATATTGTCACGGTTTGTGTTGGTTGGAGAGAGAGAGGACCCGAAAGCAGGTGGATGCGCTTGTTCATATTTATTAACATAGGCTACTATGCGAGAGAACACGATATTGGTTGCAGGGTACACAAATGGAACGAGGCACACAGGATCATACTAATATAGCATACGTACTCTTTACAGTGGTATGGAACACTGAACACTAGAAACACATATACACCACACGGCATTACTTCAACTCCATGGACTCACTCTTCACAACTGAATATCCCATAGCTCCCGATAGTCATCCCCACCCTACGAACACCATGACAATATAACAATGAATCGCGCCCTCCTCTCCTTCACCTGGCCTGATATAGGAACCGACATACCAGCTGGAAGTACTATACTAATTAGGAGCAATCAGTCCCTACCAGTACCAGGTGAAAAAGGGGAAGGCGCTACACAGTACCTCATACCACACACAATTAACTAAAACAACAGTACATAAGTACTGGCCTATAAACACAAATATATAACCACATGAAATAAACACATTTATTAAGAGTCCACTCTCAGTTCACATGTAACAGGAGTCCCACTCCGGGACTCCTGTTACAGAATCCCCCCCCAAGGCCTCGGCGACCCCGACGAGGCAAAACACACACACAAAAAAAGAAAAGGCAGCCCAACAACCAGCAGACGAAAGGGAGGGAGGGAGGGCGGGCAGAACACCCCACCACAGTACCTGGAAGCAACCCCCCACATCTCCCATGGCGGAGGCTCCGCAGGAGGGCGCAGCAGCCAGGGTAGCCCCCCTGACTTTGCTGCGGATGGCATCCTAGGCAGCAGCACGGTAGTCTCCTCCTCTCCGGAGGTCTCGGCTGCGGCCGTGAATGCCATAGGAGGGGGTAGTATGGGGGTCTCCCTACCCCAGAATGGGAACTCCTCCTCGTCTTGTGGTTCTAGTAGTCGGCACACCCCTACCAGCAGTAGGAGCTCCTCCCAGCGAGGTGGTGGAGGCAGCTGGATATCCCCTCCCGGTAATGGGAGCTCCGTCGGCCAAAGTGGAAGCTTCTCCGACTCAGGCAGACCGGCCGCTGCGGCTCTGACTGAGTGGCAGCCCGCAGCCCTCCCATCAGCTGCTGTACCAGCTCCTCCATCCAACACCTTCCCGGCAGGATAGGTGTCGGAACCGGAGAACGGGTGATGGGCGAAGGTGGAAACGGGAGCCCATCCCACCGTCTCAGCCCCCCCCAAAAAAATTCCTTGGGGAAATTATGGCTGAGGTTCTCCGGTCCCTCTTCAACTGCGATTGGTCCCGAGTCTCTTTGTAGGCGATTCATTTCTGTCACGGTTTGTGTTGGTTGGAGAGAGAGAGGACCCGAAAGCAGGTGGATGCGCTTGTTCATATTTATTAACATAGGCTACTATGTGAGAGAACACGATATTGGTTGCAGGGTACACAAATGGAACGAGGCACACAGGATCATACTAATATAGCTTACGTACTCTTTACAGTGGTACGGAACACTGAACACTAGAAACACATATACACCACACGGCATTACTTCAACTCCATGGACTCACTCTTCACAACTGAATATCCCATAGCTCCCGATAGTCATCCCCACCCTACGAACACCATGACAATATAACAATGAATCGCGCCCTCCTCTCCTTTACCCGGCCTGATATAGGAACCGACATACCAGCTGGAAGTACTATACTAATTAGGAGCAATCAGTCCCTACCAGTACCAGGTGAAAAAGGGGAAGGCGCTACACAGTACCTCATACCATACACAATTAACTAAAACAACAGTACATAAGTACTGGCCTATAAACACAAATATATAACCACATGAAATAAACACATTTATTAAGAGTCCACTCTCAGTTCACATGTAACAGGAGTCCCACTCCGGGACTCCTGTTACAGATATTTGAATTCAGAGATTGGTAGCCTGTCTGCTGACCCGGATGCAAACGTCATCACATTGCATTTCTTGTGAAAACATTTGCTGTTCACCCCATCATTCCAACATTTTAGACATATGTTGTAATCCCCTGGAACATATGATTAGATGTGTTTCCAGGACCCCTATCTCAATATATGGCATTGGAGTTGTCTTTCAAAAAGGAGGTAGAAAAATAAAAACAGCAAATATTTAGACATTTTCTTTATTTCATCTTTTGCCACATTCACTGTGTACATTTATTCTAAATACATTTTACATATATGTACTTGCTTCAGGTCCAGTGCTACAAGAGGTTATCTTTGGGTATGTTTAAGGCAGAATTTGGGGGCCGATCCTTAACAGGTTAAAACAAATAGGTAACATCCTAAAGAAATGCATTTTTGATGTTCATTAATAAGCAAATTATGTGGAAGTAAAACCAAAGAAAATCTCTGCTGTTGTGCTTCACTAACATTTGTAGATTTTCATCCACTAATGCTAACGGTGCAGCACTACAAAAATCACGATGAAGATGCTATTGAAGTACACTCTCGCGAAGCGTCCTTTGTAGCTTCGCAGAGAGAGGATGCTTGTGAGGAGGCGAGACTGTATCTGTGGGCAGAAGAAGTGTAGAAATGTGAGGAGGCAGAGCTCTGTGTGAAGCTGGCCTATCACACAACACTGTGGACATAGACACAGCTAGCAGTGCTAGTATTACCCAATGAGGATTTTTCTTCATTAGGAGTACAGATATTGACACATTTCACTCGGACGATAATCAAGGATTGTTATATGACTGTAGTAATTTGTGTGATTATGTTGCTTATGTTTTTATTACTTAGTTGGTTATTTTTGGAGAGGGACTTTTAAAACACTCGCTCTTCGTGTATGAAAAACAGTTCTGACATATGGGTGCCATTCATCCACCACATGATGGCCCTATCACACCATGTTATGTTATAGTATCTGGGTAGTCTTGTGTGACCAGAACTTGGGTAACAACACAAGGTCTGTTGAGAATCCTAGGTTTGTTTTGCACATTCAGAAGTAGGGAAAACAATCTGGTGAGTGTTCTTGTCAGACAAACAACTTCTCCCACAAATCACGAGTTTGGGTAGGAGGGACGGAAACTTCGGCAGGAATTGCACTTAAACCTTTTATGAAGCAGCAACGTAAAGGCAGTATTGTTCTCTCCCTTCCCTTGTTAAATTTTCGGTCCCTCCCATGTGCTCAGAATTTTACACAAAATTGTCCAGACATCTATACTGGCGCCATTTCAAGATGCAAGACTAATATCTGGGTTAATGCTCTGTAAATTAGATTTTTTATTGAAAACTTTCATATATGGTGATGTTTTAATTTTATTCTAGGTTTGGAAATGTATATATTTTTATTTATTTTTTGCAGCTTTTATTATTATTGTGTTAATATAATGTAGGTTTTATATTCATAGCTAATGCAATGGAGCGTCTAACATGTTAAAGTAGAAGTTAGTGAGCTGTTCAGGTGCACTGGAGCTATACTAACATGTGCCTGCTGTCTACATTGTTGAATGTAGACTTGGAGTTGGGGTTGAATGGAGAATTGGGGGTTAGGGGGGTCTGTGTATGAGGTTTTCTTTGTTTTTGTTTGTTTCCTTTCTCTGTCAAATGGGTATATTTTGCATTAGTTTTTTTGCATGTATTATTCTTAGATGGCTAATGATGCTAAAATGTTTATCAGTTTTCTGGAAAGTGATTACCATTAGTATTTGTGATGGCTAACAATTTTTTGTGGAGCAGGCAATATCCCTATTAAATTCCTTTGTTGGAATATCCAGGCTTTAAATAGCCCAAACAAGAGATCCCGGGTTTTCTACAGAAGACTAATTTCTGCATTAAATACCATCCTAGGCTATACAATTCTAGGTAGTCAGGTTTTCCATTCCCAATTCTATTCCAAGGCTAAAGCAGTTACAATTCTGGTTAGGAAAAATTTTCAGCTACTAATTTTGTCAGACAGCAATAGGAGATACCTAGTTATAGCAGGGTCCATTTGGCACACCCCTGTAGTATTGGTCAATGTTTATGTGCCTAATTCTGATGACAATAGGTTGTTGCCAAATCCCATCACTAAACACTCACTGGCTCATATTGGCAGGAGTCCTGAACTATGTTTTTGAACTGAACTTGGACTGCACCAACCCAATACCTGTGTCCCCCTCTAGCATGTCAAAGACCTTTTTAGACTTTATGACTCAGAATGAGTGTACAGTACTGATCCATGGAGGTTTCAGAATCCACAGGCTCTTGAGGATTCTTTCTTTTCACATTTACATCACTCTATCTGCCATATGAACTATAATTTTGTTGATCACTTGCTTCTATCAAATGTAACGTCTTCTGAATATTTACCAATTGTTATATCAGTTCATGACCCCATTACTAATTATATAGTTCTTTCAATTCATCCTAACATGATGAATTGAAAGACTTCTGTGGTTTTCTCAATACATCCATTGATGACTTCCAGTATTCCTATCAGACAGGTTCAATCTCCCCTCGATCCTATGGGTAACAGTTAAGGCCTATCTAGAGTTGGAATTATCTCTTATTATTCTCATCTAAATAAAACCCAGACGGCTAAATTGGATGCCCTTGCAAAAGCTTTCCTGAACCTGGACTGCCAATATGCTCAGTCACCATCCCCAGAGCTATATAAACAATGCCTGAACTTGCTGTTTGAATTTAAAATTGTATCCACCAAGGATAGTGAAAGGTTACTGTTGTGTTTGCGGGCTATATACTATCAGCATGGTGACAGGGCAAGCCAACTAATTGATTTAATTTCAATAACTAATCTGCCATGTTGCCACCCGTATGATTCCAGTAATTAAAGTCTCTTCTAATAGCTTAATGTCTGATCCGAAGGGGATTAATGACACCTTCAATACTTTCTGTCCCTCACTTTACACATCTGAGTTACCGTCAGACACAAGCAATATGACTCAGTTTTTGGATTCTTTGGAGATGCCCACAGTTCCGGCTGATGCTGAAGAGGGTCGTGACTGCCCCCTGAGCCTTGAAGAGGTGTTTGAGGCCATCAAATCTATGCAACACAGCAAAGCTGCAGGCCCTGATATATTTCCAAATGAGCTCAAAGCCATATAACCCATTCAAATAGCCCTCGTGTCCATTGCCAGCCAGGGGTGCCAATCATTTTGGAGCCCACTGTATTTGCTTTATGCTTTTTGTGTATCCATGTTGTGTATGGCTGGGGGGATCTACGTGGGGGCCAGCTTAAAATTACTAAGGCTGAACTCAATAGAGTATAAGGGATGTTTCACATGTTAATGACAGAAGCTCTTGTAATAAGCCTTATTACAAATGACAGCATCAACATGTAATCATGGCATTTAGGGAGCAGACCTGTTATTATTGTAGACTGGTGTTAAGGAAGCCCAGAGAGAAAGAGTTGATTACTATAACAGTGGCAAACACTGATCATCAAAGATCTGTTAGTGTTAATCTTTACGTAAAGGCATGCCCCCCAACAAAGTTAGCCACTTTCCCTCTTAAGTCCTCAGGAAAGCATAAGTTGTTGTCACGTAAGCAAGTTTGCTACTGGAATTGTGAGGTGAAAGGGAGGATGATATCCCTAGGCTTGGAATCATTTGGTTTTGCAGTGCACGGGATGATTACGCTCAGCAATTATACTTCTGTGATAAAATTTACAGGTGCCCAATCTGCAAACAGGATGTAGTTGGAGAGCAATGTGGCAAGGTATTTTGCCAATTTGCCCTGCCTTGTGCTGGAGGCCCAGGCCAAGTCGGAGAAGCCATAGTCTGGTTTGAACCACTAACTGATAAAATACTTTTGTTGTGTTGTAATTATTAAAGTTTGGAGTTTTAGGATTGTTTTTGCTTTACTAGCATATGCATTGTTGAATTCTAATTGGGAAAGGGCTTTTGCAAAGAGTCAACAATTCTGTATCCACAAGTCGCTAATGTTTGCCATTGTTCTCCACCGAGGAAAATAAAAGCATTAACAACCATAGATCATTAACAATATAAACCATAGTGTACACTGTCATTTTTCCAGCGGAGTCATAAATTATCTCAAGAGAGGTGCAGTTCTTTCTATATACTAACTCTGATAGTTGAAAGCAATTGAGATTGGGTGTCTTTTATGTTGTGCTGATTGTATATGTTTAATAATAGCTGACTAAGAGGCTACTGCCATGAGTTTGGTATTTACAGCAATCAAGGTCAACTGTAATACTTTCACACTCTCAAGCCTATTCAAATGGCTTTATTTGCAGGATTTAACAATGTGCATAATGCCAAAGCGTACTTTGAAAATAGATGTTAATTTACAAAATTACATTAATGTATGGCATATTGGGCTAAGTTCTTGCATTGCAGGACAGTAACACTGCCTGGGATTTGGATTAGATAAATCCATCCTTCCACGTTGCTCTCAAGCAACTCTGTGGGCCCTATTTTAACGATCCAAGTGCACTGCGTGAAGCGCATTGCGCAAGTGTGCTTTGGGCGTGCCCAAATCAACCTTTTCTAGTTTGAAGGCAGAAAAAACGGTCCATGCACCGGGCGCATGGTCTGAAAGGTTTGTACTAAGTGTCTTCATAATTCATAGGTGCGTTTTGGGCGTAACATGCAATAAACCAATCAGCGATTCATCTCCCATTCCCTTAAAGAACCAGGTGCATTTGTACCTTTCTCACATTGCTATTAAGATGACAGATTTGCACTGTAATATTTGTATTAGTAATCTTTTGCATGTTTGTGTGCTGCTGCATTTCCCTGTGTGTGTGCAACAAGCATAGTGTGCACACGCTGATCATACGCCTAGGTGCATTTGACTAACTTGCTGTTAGTATAACAATGCCATGCTGCACCATTGACTTTAGACCAGGTTTTTGTTAGTCAATGGCGCGTTCACTTTCCGATGCCTCAAGATAGCAATACACCCAGAATTATCCTGAACACACACCCATGGGCGCATATATGGGGGCAGGTGCACTTGCTATTTAAACGATGTGTGCGCCGGATGGGAAATTGACAATTGTGTTGGTCTTAAACTAGCAAAGACACTTGCGTTTGGGCTTTGCGCTCCATTGTGCCAGTTGCAAGATAGGGCCCCTTGTGTTCCGATCGGGCGCCTGTGAATTCAATAGCGGAAGTATAGTTGTTGAACGTAATCATCCCGTGCATGATCCGAATAAAGACTTCTGTGTTGGGTGAAATGTGTGAAAAGAATCGGCGGCTCGGGCGACATGTGGTTGGATGAACCATGTATGTGCCCCTCGTCATCCCACAGCCCTGTACAAGGAGCTGCTCACAAGGCAGGATTACAGAGGGAATTGAGAAGGGTAGAAAATCTGGAACAAAATCACAAAAATAAATAAACAGAAGAACTCTGGCAAGATATGTTAATGTGTCCTATAGTACCTGACTCAGTGTTGTAGATCAAAAGCACATTTGTTGAAAGTTTATTCAACCTCCCCATTCATTTCAACATTACATAACTTTTTTAAATGTACTGTAGCAAATCTTTGAAAAGGTAACACTGATCAACCATTCAACCCAAACGTAAATATTAAAGATATATGTATAATGTGATGTAGGTGCACAAGTTGGCAGATTGTTTACAGTTAAAGTAGTGATAATAATAATAATACTGTCAGATACACTTTTCCTCCTTTTGTCGCATATAGATTGCTGCCAAACAAGGGTGTAGGAGTGATATTAGGGGGAACACAATATAAATGCATTGCAAATTGTTGTCATTGAGCGGGACCATATTGTCTGTCTCTAACATTCAGGGGTGATTTATCCCCCAGCTTCTATGGCATTGCTGCCAAAGGCACTGTGTCTGTTATCTGTGTCCTGCCCAAAAATATGGTAACCAAAATCTGCCTAAGAGGTTTTTGCCATGATTGGTCAACACTTAAGGCTTCTGCTTACGTAAGATGGTGTTTAAAGCAGTCACCGTCTGCTGTCATTGTTTTTCTCTATCTCGCTCACACTTACTACTTTGCTGGGAAAATCAGCCTTGCAAAGAAAAAGATATATGGTTAATGTGTTGATTTCTGTGCTATGTTGTGTGGCAACACTTAGCTATTTGGTAACGAGTAATGTTGCACAACAAAACACCTGAAAAAGATGAGAGGTGCGTAGGATGAGTAGCACCAAAACATGGCCAGGTCATTCACATTGAAATTTCTCGCACTTAATTATGGGATGTTTGTGTATGTGTTCATTTCTGCTTTTGTGTGTGAATACATGTGTGTCGGGAGGGCAAGTGTGCACATGTTTGTCTGCTGTGAGAGAATGTCATGTTGCAGATGGATTTTTTTGTATGTTGCAGATGGATATTTTGAATGACTGTTTATGAACATGTTTCGTTTTGGTTGTGTCCTGGACTACAAATTCCTTTTCCCCTTTCCTGTTCTTATGGTAACACAAACTGATTCAATTTAACAGTTCACTGAACATGCCTGATATTGGCTTTTAATTCCACTCTGTGAACTGAGAGGTGATGGACAAAATGACATTTTTGAATTCCCAAGCTTAAATTATATTTCCTTTGTTGATGGAAGTGTTGTTTACATGCAAAGCTTGGATATGGTCCTTTGTTAGGCTACGACAAGCAAAAACAGCTTGTGGTGCCCTATTGTGAACAGCAGGAAAAACACATTCCCAGAAAAGAAGCTCTTCCATTTAAACACCCACTCTCAATATAATACCCCTACACAACAGAATTAAACTTGTACATTAGTTGTCCTTTTGTTAATAAAAAAGTACTATGCAATCTATCCATCTGTTTTATATAACAATGACAGGGAATCAAAGTAACTTTTATCACCAGACTGCTAACAACATTGGCATTACAATCCACTGCCCAATGAAGCTGAAGTTGTTCTCGGAACCATCTCTGCTGTGTGTGCACTACTGTCTTCCACTACAAACAAGGATTTTGGCAAATTAAAATCGTTATTATGTGTTGTTCAGCAAAACCATTAGATTTTTGATTGCTGTGCACTGTGTTGACATGTTTTTGGTGGTGCTTTCTTTTCTTTGGAAAAGCTAAGTTTGGACACCAAATGGTTGGGTGTCACTTTATGCTGGACCATTGGGTAAGATAAAAACAGCCTTGTCTGTCGATAATAAATAGAAACAAATGTATAAAAGTGTTTGTGTATGTGTTTTATAGAAGAGCATAATTGTCTTAAAAAAAATCCATGGTGTAGTGAGGAGTGGAGACAAACGTGAAGGAAATGAGTGATAATCAGAGTTTACGTTCAACACTTATAAAACAGAAATGGCAATGATAATAATATATTTAAACAGTAATGCACATGAGCGAAAAAGCAACAATACCTCACAACCAACAAACACTCGAACACAACTTAAGTAGACAGATAACCACCTGAGTGACAGCAGCTGTGGGATAATTGCCAGACATCTAAGGTATTGGTTAACTAAGACAAGGGCCCTCATTTATCAAACGTGCGTAGAAACCAGTGCAGATCTGAGCGCAGAAATCATCTTATGACGAGACTCACGTGTGATTTACAAAACATTTGTATCACTCCAATTCCAGCGTACGAATGAGCGGCTGTTGATAAATCAGACAGTTGAAAGAAATCGTAATTTAAATATCACGCCCACAAATATGCACGGATTATAGGCCTCGCCCTTAGAATTTACGACATGGAAGAGCAAAATCCGGCAAAGAAAATGATTTTCTCTGAGAAAAATAAAGACGCTCAGGTCTCAGGTGCAGGCCAACCACTTGGTTTTATTTGTAAGCTTAAAGGAGTGTTCCACAGTAAATCAGTTTCATAGTATACCATTTACAAACGTTACCATAGATGATTTATAGCATATACACGTCTGTTTTTTTCAATATATCAGAGAAAAGCCGATAGTATATTTCAGTTCCTTTCGCATCCACTGGGGTGCTTCTGTATCCGTTTAAACTTGAGCTACCACAACTCCCAGAATTC
>JACXGM010021732.1:0-17145 GCA_016801145.1 Umbra pygmaea
TGTAGTTGTTACATACACAGTAATTCATTTAGTTAAGCAACATGTAGTTGTTACATACACAGTGGTTTATTTAGTTAAGAAACATGTAGATGTTACATACACAGTGGTTTATTTAGTAAACAAACCTGTAGTTGTTACATACACAGTAATTCATTTAGTTAAGCAACATGTAGTTGTTACATACACAGTGGTTTATTTAGTTAAGAAACATGTAGATGTTACATACACAGTGGTTCACTTAGTAAACAAACCTGTAGTTGTCACATACACAGTGTTTCATTTAGTAAACAAACCTGTAGTTGTTACATACACCTTCCCTTGTTTGTATCTTGTCTTTCTAGCTCTGTGGTACTGTATAGTTTATTTATGATGAATTCACTGAACTATTGCTAATTATAATATAATGGTAATATGTTTTCATTACTCTGAGAGGTAACAAAATAAAATAAAAAACCATAGGTCAAAAGATATACTGTACAGTATGCCATAGTACTTTAGTATTGTACTTCATTTGTCACTTTCATGGAGGTATCCATTATGTTGTGTCCAAGAGTTATATGCCACTTCCATCATGCCACTCGAAGCTCAGGGGTAAACAGTTTTGTTCCAGGCCAGGTACTGTACGTACCGCTTGATGCGTCTACAATTCCAGTCGCATCCTCCAACAATCAATTTCTGTGACCAGTGGATCCACTTGAGTGATGGGAGTGTTAAATCGGTGACATTCGGGCCATCACTGAATGAGAAAGAGTCAAAAGATGGCCTCAGATCAGGGGAAATTGCTATATCTTGGACTGTTTGGAGAATATCTTCACTTGTCCTTTTTCTCGCTTCGTTCTCGCCAGGACTTCAAGAGTACCCTTTGACTCATGTTATCAGTTTGTGGTCCGATGCAGTATGCAGTCTTCTGAGACGGCTATTTGGTGTTGGAGGATGCCCACAGTGGAATTTTCATTACCCTCCACCTAGATTATCAATGAAGATTTAGAGGTTTTCTAGCTCAGAGAACTCTCTGGCCAGGTGTGGATTTACAACAGAGATAAAAGTGAAAAAGTAGTTATTTTTCAGTTAATCTCTGATTAATTAGTGCTTTAAAGCTGCCACGCTGGACAGAACATAATTATCAGCTGTCTTTTCCCTGTTCCCCTTCATTTTGTCAGTTATTGTTTGTGAAATAACTAATGGTACAGTGGAGAAATCATATTTATATGCCATCTGTTTTTTACTTTTTATGTATCACATTTCGTTGAAAATATCATGTTAATTGATTCATTGTTTGGTCACAGGAAACCATTGTAAATGAGACCCTTGTTTCCGTTAGGCTCCACTGAATAAAGACAAGTTTAACTGTTTCCTCCAATGTCTAATTGAGAAGACACAGCAATGAATACACCGGCAGACTGTACTGTATATCTCGTGCCCTATCCTCTCAGAGAGCCTCCGCTAAAAGAAGTGTCTTGTTCATTTCTCTACCCACAGCTTACTAAATTCCTGGGTGTCCTCCATCAAAGGATGAGGCACTGGGTGAAGGCTTCATCCCCAGAAAAAAGGTCTCTAAACTGCCTTCCGTCATGTGAGGGACACTAATTAACATGAACAGGACTAACTCACAGAAGGGCTAAAGTCCTTGAGATCGCTTTAGTGAATGGCGAAGCCGAATGATTCAGATTGGAGGCTTATTAGTATTTAATTAACACGCCTTCTACCTTGTTCCCCAATGTTTCTGAGGTAATTAAGCTCTGTTGTATTCAAGTCGACCACGGAATACTTTTTCTCTATAGGCCCATTCTTGACTACATTCAGACCCAAGCGAGATTTCACTGCAATGTTAGATCTCTGCTCTTGCTCTGATGTTCTATTCTACAATGGCACTACCAGTCGGTCTTTTTTTGTAAAGGACATTAACTTTGAAGTTATGGAAATATAGGAAATCAGCCGGGCTGACAGTCTGTGATTTTATTATCATCATTATGAACAGTGCTATAATGAATCATTTATATTTCTTCGCTAAATAAAATGGTATCCGAAACCTTAGTACATTCGTCGCTTTATTGGGCTAGGCTACTGCAGAGAGTCTGCATTAGGAGTCAAATTATAGCCATTGCATGTAAAATATCCACATCAGGCACAAGCTCAGCCATTTGTTTATTTGCCTGAATGAGTGTAATGTGTTTAGAGCCATAAACATGATCTCAAGGGGGCAATAAAAAATGAAAATAAATCATTTTAATTTAAATGGTTGAAATAAAACTAAAAAAATGCCCTTGGCTGCATTGAGGTGGTTGGGTTAGTGGTAGCAGTATATGATATATGATATATGAAGTGGGAGCACCCAGGGACTTATGTTTTTTCACTTATCCATTGATATTGTTTGTTTGTGTTGCAGGTGCCTTCTGAGTTTGCCTCAGCAGTTTGTTCTTATTAATATGCAGTGTGTCTGTGTTATTTATGACAGTACCGCCACAGGAATGCACACTACATTGATTAATGGATTATTGCTACCTAAAGATATACGAAAGCTTAACTTGTGACTAAAAAGTAAATGTTAATCTGCAGGGATGGTACAGCACTGAAATATTACTATAAAGACTAACATGGCCCAAAAACATCTTGGTCTGCTTTTGTAATGTGATTGTCCATTGCAGTTGCTGTATGTACTTTGTCATGTTTTGTGTGGACCCGAGAAACAGAGAAACAGTAGCTTGTGCCTTTGGCGATAGCTGCTGTAGTAAGAAACTTACACTCCTAGAAGTTCCAAAAAGATCTCTTTAGCTCTCCTCATAATTGAACACTATTCCGTTTCCCAGAGGACACACTTTTTTTCCCGTTCTTAGTTTCAGAACACTTTTGTTACCTTCAGAACCCTTTCCACTGAAACCTCTGCATTGAACTCAAAAGTTTCAAATTTACTGTCAAATATAATTGCATTTGCAGTGAATGTATTGTGCCATGGCTCAGCAATGCAGTTGTAATAATAAAGAAAATAAATTATAAAAAGTGTGGAAGTGATACATAATAATAATAATTATAAGACATGAGGATAGAGAGCCTACCTACATTATATACAGTCTGTTATCTTTAACACTGGAGAATGTGCTGTGTTTGTCAATAGTGAATAGTCAATAGTGATACTGATGCAAAGTTACTTTTAAATTGAACACTACAGACTAGATGTCTACATTCATATATATATATATATGAAAGGGATTTTCACGGCTACTTACCCAGACATTTAAATTACCTTCATCATCCAATAGAATGTGTGCTTGTTTGTCTGAGTGTCTCCAAAGCCGCTTTCTGAACAAAGTAGTTACAGGAACGTAGTTATAGGAACAGTCCACTTCTAAACAGTTCTACTAACTACTCTCCCCCAAAACCGGTTTTGCTATTTGCATTCGCACTGGTCAAGTGGCCATAGGAACTGGTAGGAGGGATGGCTCAGTGGGTAGGGAGTCAGACTTGTTGTCAGAAGGTTGCCAGTTCGATTCCCGACTGAGCCAAATGTCGTTGTGTCCTTGGGCAAGACACTTTACCCTAATTGCTCCCAGGTCGTTGCTGTAAATAAGAAATTGTTCTTAGTCAACTTACCTGGTTAAATAAAGGTTAAATAAAAAAATAAAAAAAATAAAAATAAGGGAGTGGCGCAAGCACTGCAATGGTCTTTTATAGCATTGACACTTGACTTTAGCGTAGGGCCACATACAAAAACATTTCACAGTTGAATTTTTTTGTAACACTGGGTGTATGATTGGAGATGTATGCGGATGATCTGGTTGTTTTCAGGTCAAGTAGTGCTGGGTTCCTTCAGCAGCTTGCTGTTTGTTTGTTTGTTTGTTTGTTTGTTTGTTTGTTTGTTTGTTTGTTTGTTTGTTTGTTTGTTTGTTCAGATTACGAGGCTGAAATCGACATCCAATACAGATTAAAAAAAGAGTGTTGTGTTGATTTGTCCTAATAACTGAGTTTGAACCGCAGCATTTAAAAACTAGGCTGGAGTAATAGAAATTGAGTAGCTACTTAACAGAGAAACACAAAAGTTGAAGGCTCCAGCATAGTATTATACGCAACAGACAAACGAAGCAACCGGCGTAATTTATAAGTTGGACCAATCAACGTAGACCTGGGAAAAGGGAAAAGGGAAAGACCCTGCTCTGGAGTAGGAGCTAAAAAGGTTATAGGAACGGCAGTGCGAGGTACTAAATAATCCCAAATTTCTTTTATCGGAACACAAGAAAAAAAGGGTTATAGGAACGTTATGTTCTAGGAACTGCAAAAATCCCTGCGGTCGGAAAGCGGCTTAACTGTGGATTGTTTAGTCATTAGTTCAGTATAGAAGCTCCTGTGTTTCTGATATATGTGATTGACTGTTTTGTGTAAGCGTGGATGTGTTTCTTAGACCATTGCTGTTCGCTACCAGTTGGAGCTGTCTCCTATTTTATATAGTTAGCTCTTCCCGTTTACACACAGAAGACATTAATTTTCTCCAGGCTTTGCCTGTGAAGTTTTCATTTTCTTTCTGAGTTATTCAATAAACCCCAGGGACTGTTTGTTTTACAGCCCTGTTCTCTCAAAACCTGCATTCGACTTTGACAATCCACCACAACGCCTTACAGCTATAGCGATACCAGTGAGTGACTGGTATTATTGACCATGATATTGTGGTTGTTTATGTGTGGAGGGGCATGGAGATGTAGATAATGAATTATTGTAAATGTATAATTGTATAATTGTCCATGCAAAAAGTTGTCCATGATGTGACCAACAAGATTGTCCCTGGAGGCCGGTTAAGCCAAGAGTTGTACTTGGAACCAACATATTTTTTTCTAAGAATAATTCAATGGTCCCACTATGGGGACAGTCAAAGAACCCATTTTTTGTAACACCCCAAATCATGAATGATGGTCTAGTTTCAAGTACTGTAGAGATCTGGACATTTTAACAGCACAGCAACACTTCATTACATCTCTCCACAGGACAACACCAGGTACAAAACTAGTTCCTGACCACCTAGCAAGGTCTCCATTGCATCAGTAAATGCACCTGTACACCCATATCTCCATCCTTGCTTTCATACTCCATTGAAAGGAATGGCCCTGAATGATATATGGACCGAATCCAGTCTGATGCTGTCATTTTTTACTGCAGTCTCTTCTCTCTCTTTCTCTCTCTCATGCAGGCTGTGAAACCTATCTTGCTGTAAAATGTAGTCTCAAGCTTCTATATTTTTAATGGTAGCAAGTAATTCCACTTATGATTTATGAGCCTCACACTGGCCGGCCACTTCTTTTGAAGGGAGCGAGCAGCTGATCTGCTAGTGTCAGTCACGCGCCAGGGACACTAAATCATGCTATTACCTAGATGCAGGCCTTCCTATAGGTGAACAGTGTGTCAGCATACCAAGTGTCTCTTATCCAGGCTCTAAAACCATGGCTGGAGTGCTTGTTTTGGTTTAAAATGGAAGTCATTTAGTTAGGAGTATCATTGAAATTGTATTCCTTTGAATTGTTTGATTATAAAGCAGGAATATCATATTTATTGAGTATTGGATTAGCTTCCCACTTACTGAAGTCCTCAAGAATGGTGACCACATTGGTATACTTTGCCCCTGGCCACAATTGGAGATCAAGAAAAGCAAACATGCACTAAAACAACTAGCGCTCTGTAATTACAGTAGCCAACCTGCCAGGAGCCTAGCAGACGGATGTTGATGTTCTGCAGCTTGCCTTGTACCTGTGATCCCCCGCCTGCTCACATCCCTTATGGCTGGTTTCATTTTAATTGGGTTTTCAATCAAGTTAACGCAGCCATGTACAGCAGTGGGGGGGTGGTTGTCATGTGGACATGTAAAATGACACGGAAAGGGATGAGTTTGCTTTTGGTTGTGTTTTGCAGGTGTGACGGACTACAATGTTTCAGCGATGGAAGTTGTGCATGAGTTTGTCTGATATTTACTAATGTTTTCATATTCTATCTTCCTTTTCCGCTGCTTCTGTGATGACAACTGTCCTTGTTCGCAACGTAGGTGAGTGTTTCTTTATTGTGCGCCAATCCCTTATTAGGAACATGGATTCAGCATCCACTATTACAACTGTACGAGAGAAATACTTTCTGCGAGCAAATCGTTAAAGCCTGAAGCACAAAAGCTCATGGCCTCATACTGTCATTAACAACACCATTAGCTTCAGTCAATAGACGTTTCTCTGTAATGCATGTATACAATGAATTGTAGTAGGCTATAGATAGGGACCATGTCTCTTCAGCCTCAGTGAAAAGAATGTTGTCCTTCATGGTTCTGTCTTGCTCCAGTCTGATTGGAAGGCAAGATAGAACAACTTGGTCCTGGGTTTTGTTGTCAT
The DNA here is from genome assembly GCA_016801145.1 of Umbra pygmaea. Classification (NCBI taxonomy): domain Eukaryota; kingdom Metazoa; phylum Chordata; class Actinopteri; order Esociformes; family Umbridae; genus Umbra; species Umbra pygmaea. The sequence goes on from JACXGM010021732.1 coordinate 6,354, forward strand.
GGAAACCACCCTTTCAGACTACTGACATTCTTGACGTTTATGTCCCTGGCAACTCTGCTGTGCTCTGTCTACTACAGTAATAAATAAATGACTGTGGTGTTGCTGGTCAGAGTGATTATGATGATTTCGAAAGCTAGCATGTAGATGTAGAGTAGAAAAAGACAAGATGTATCATTTAACCCCGAAGATTATGACTGTGAGCCCACTGCAGCACAAGAGTACAAATTAATTTTGCAGTATCAGACTGCTTGCGGCTAGATCCAGCTGACTCACGGTCCCTGCAAGACTTCCCTATTGACTGTCAGAGGCCTTCAGAACCCTTTAAATGTCGGCAGAGATGTTGGATACGGAGATATTCTCTGGATGAGACAGAGATGGTGGAGGAGGCAGTAGCAGGACATTCGCTAGGAGCTAGTTCACCTCCTTGGGGAGCATGGATGTCCCAGTTTATATAGCTGGTGCCAGTCAATGCTTCCCACTTATGTGGCAGAAGATTCATGGAGAGAACCACTCTCAAAAGACTCTGAGATTCAAGATGAGGCATTTGTTTCCTGTTGCTACATCTTGGTTGAAACAGTTGTGACAGGATGGGACCTTGAAATGTTTACTTTCAGGGATTCAGCATACTATGTAAGGTAGAAACTAAAAGGGCTGGCTCTAGTCTTTCGGGGCCTGTAGTTGAGATTTAGTTGAAAGTCCCCCAACCTTGAGGCACCATTTTATTGGCCCCTGATTATAGAGAACATTTGGGGATCTAACGCAACATTCATGCAGTTTAGCATGGGGGAGAGACATTATTGTTGCAAAGGTTATGTAACAATATTAAGTTTGTACAGTATACAATCGCTATGCAGGCTACGCTAGGCTCCTAACTTCCCAGGCACCTGTGTGGTCCCGCAATGTGTCAGACCTACTCTGTTCCTAGGATTTAGGGACTAGGTATTGATTTAATATCAGGGTTACATTCTCTGATGTTCTGTAGCCAAAGATCCAGGATCCTAATACCAACACAGTAGTCATACAGAGTTGAAGGACAGCAGTAGTATTTTCCACCAGTTTGTCCTGTTTATTCTACCAATGCATGGAAAATCAGCCGGTAAACATTTCAGCTAGACGCTTTTTTGGTGTATTGCTTATAACTACAGAGGAAGCGATCTGTGTCTGGCTGGATCAGAGAGAACGTCAGGGGAAGCATGTAAAGATTTTGAACACGAGTGGTGAACAGCAGTCGGTTCATTCCCGACGTGGACAGAGGCTCAGATTAGGCTCTACAGTAACAGTGAGAACTCAAAGTCATTCAGTTCTTAATTATGTTCCAGAGATGTAGATCAATGGATTATTAATTGCCATGTGCTATGAAGGCTGGAACGCTTCCTTTCTTTTTCTCCCTTTGCTGTTTATTGTTTCTAGGGGGATGCGTCGGGAAGGGGCAGAGGACGAGCCCTGGGCATCGACTTTTGATGAGCAGTATCAAAATAGTGGCCTGTAGGGTCCCATAGGAAGTAGGGGGCTCTGTCTGGATACAGCAGTTATGTTTCAGGGCCACAGGCAGTAAAAAGTAAAGATACCCGTTGAGATAGGAGAGAGGCAGGAAATTCAGAAAGAAGCTGGACTAGAGTAGACAGAGCGTCCGGTGGCTCAGTTGTGAGGGAGTCAGAATTGTAGTGGCAAGGTTGCCGGTTTGCATCTGAAGTCTGCCAAATGTAGCAATGTCCTTTAGCAAGGCACTCTACCCTAAGTTGCTCCAGAGGGATGTCACTGTTCTTACTGTAAGTTACATTGGGAAGAAAATGTGTCTACTGAAATGACAAGAAAATGGTAATGTAAGAGAAAAGACAGAAAGAGGGGTGAGAGAGATTAAGACAAGAGTTAGTGAGTGAAGTAGGAACTAATAGTGATATGGGGGAAGAGTGAAAGTGATGTGGTTCAGAAGACAAAGTACATTAGATGAGCTGACAGAGATGGAGCATATGTGGCTGGAGGAGGTACAGGAGGGTGAAGGATGCAGAGGTGGTTAGAGTAAGATAGAGGAGGGTGGAGCTTGGACGTGGGTGGAGGAGGTACAGGAGGGTGAAGGATGCAGAGGTGGATAGAGTAAGATAGAGGAGGGTGGAGCTTGGACGTGGGTGGAGGAGGTACAGGAGGGTGAAGGATGCAGAGGTGGATAGAGTAAGATAGAGGAGGGTGGAGCTGGACGTGGGTGGAGGAGGTACAGGAGGGTGAAGGATGCAGAGGTGGATAGAGTAAGATAGAGGAGGGTGGAGCTGGACGTGGGTGGAGGATTGTGGAGGAGATACATGGTGAGAGTGGTGGGGCTCGGAGGACAGTAAAGGATATTTGAGGATGGAAGACATCAGAATGGGTAGGTTAGATGACGTTGGAGAAGAGTGGGCATGGGTTGAAGGTTTGATTAAGGTCAGGGACGTTGGAGAGGGAGGATGATGTTGAGAAGATTGGTTGAAGATGACGGGATGAGAGCGGAGCAGGCTAATTTATCTGTCAGCCAGGATGGGATGTAGACCGTTGGTGACATCAGAACACAGAATAATAAAGGATGACCAGAACATACTGAGGATGACGGGAGTGCATGATGAATTCAGAGGAAATCAGCACTTTCTTACAATGTCGAAATCCAGAGGGTGAATTAGTTAACTACTCAGATTTCTCCAGTAGAAAGGTTGAAATTGGAAATGGCTCACAGTTTGTTTATGTGTGTGTTCCACGCGGATAGCTAATGAAAACAGGAAGTAGATTGTTCAGTGTTCAGTGGGAAGCCTGTTGTTTTTCTGGTTTCTGCTGAGAGGGGAATTCACAGAGCATTCTAGCAGCCACTGGTCTATTCTTCAGGGGTAAGGAGTAGCTTGAGACACAATAGACCTTCTATAAAAATCGCCAGGGTGGTAAGATGGTGACTGTATCCCCGGACATATGTGAGGGTATTTTGTTCTGGGACAAGTGTGGAGGCACGGTCGATCCCGCAGTCGCCATGCCGATCTTGCTTCCCTGTCAATACAAGACAGATGAACACAAGCCGTTTTTTGTCCTCTCTTTCCACTCTTGATTTCTTTTCCCCTCTCGTATGCGGTGCACATTCAGGTTTTAAGCGGAGGACTTTAATACTCTTCCCGAATTAAATGGACATGCTTTCGCCAGGCTCCCGTGTTCCTATGAGATATTACTCCAGGGAGTTTGACAACCAGCCAACAAGAACTCATGCTGCATTTGCAATAGCTGTGGCCATACACACACACACACACACACACAAACACACACACGCATGCACGCACACACTGCAGAAAGCTACAGTGAGCTACAGCACCATTTTCCACTTGTCTTTCAATGGTTCCTTCGTTATACTGCTCCCTTGTGGAATAGACACCACATTTATGGACTAGGGTTAGGGTTAGGGTGAGGGTTAGGGGTATAAAACTCCAGCATCTGCTCCGGATAGTGTTTGCAACAAAACAGTTGTGGTGCCAAGTTGTGTTACGCACACAGATTGGATAACAAAAAACACCTAAAGACATGTCCTATTAGCATGTAGACTGTATCGGTGAGATGCTGGGACACAAATTCAAAATGGGTGCCTTTGTTAACTAGGTAGTTAAGAATTTAGTTCTAGCTGCAGACATATTGCTTGCTGACTAGAGACAAATACCATTATAAATTTTTGCCATAGACAACGTTTTCAGACTTTTAATTTGAAAGGGTTCCTTTTGTTTGGTGCATGTCTAGCCACATGTGAACTAGCATAAAGTGTAAACTAGTTAGTCCTAGCTATTTTTCCTAGTTTGATTAAATTAATATACAGCAGGGACGTCACTAGAGATGTATAGATGGGAGGCTAATCCTCTACTAGGGGGGGGTTTAATGGCCCAAAATATTTTGCTATCCTTCAGCCTCTCATTTTGCATGACCCTTCAAGATAAGTCCAAACATTTTATAAAATTAACATTAAGTGAGTGAAACCTTGAATCATACTTCAGTGTTGTCAAATCACTTATTTAGTTGATGTACTGTATATGGTGGAAAGAATATTGATGAAAAAAACAATGTTTCACGTGTAAACCTCTTAAACTGCAAATTAACTCATGAAAATAATTTATTTTATGCATGAGCATGTTAGGCCTATGTCATCAAAAACAGACCAGTTTTAACTGAAAGCTTAAAGAACTTCCAGTAGCTTTCTACTTGAACACTAACCTCCATCTGACCAGCTCCCTCAGCCCTGTCAGCCTGCAGCTTCTCTCATTCTTTCCTGTTTTGACAAATTATTGTTATTAAATGCAAATGTACAAAAACGCAAGGCTTAATGGGTGATCAATCCATTCAAACTTTGTATTTGTCTATATGAACTGGTAAAATCCTTCTTTCTCACCTGACTAACCATTGGACAGAGCTGCTAGCACCACCTCAAGAACTTTCTTCTATCCATAGTGTAATGAATAACTTCTCAAGTAGTAAAAAGAACAATACAGTTTATTCTAGAAAGGGTGAGTAAGAACAAACCAAGAATATTGGCGAAGGTACAGAGGATAATCCAAAAAAACACATTACCGGGTAAACAATGCACAGGTCAGGCCAGAATAACGATCCAAGACTATAGGCTAAGGTACAGAGGCAAATCCAAAAAACACAATACCGGGTAAACAATGCACGGGTCAGGCCAGAATAACAATCCAAGAAGATAATGCTCAGTAAGAAGAAAAATGAATACTCACAATACCTCGCGAAGAGGCAATGGTGTGTGTGTGTCTTATATACTGACTGGGTGGGAGCAGGTGAATGGAATTTGGGTGACTGAGTCTGAGCTATGGGAATTGTAGTTCTGAGCAGTCTAGGAAGGGGAAGATGTAGTTCTCAGGGAAGAGGAAATGGGGAATGTTACACATATCTACAGTTCAGTAAATCCAGGTTTAGAAAAGGAGGTACTGTATATACCACAGCATTACTAATGTTATGGTTTAACAAAGAACTCTGTGTTGACTAGCTCCCAAAATATAATGTAGATCCTAATAACTAAAACCCACTGTAGACCCTAGCACCCACTGTAGACCCTAGCACCCACTGTAGACCCTAGTACCCACTGTAGACCCTAACACCCACTGTAGACCCTAACACCCACTGTAGACCCTAGCACACTGTAGACCCTAGCACACACTGTAGACACTAGCACACACTGTAGACCTTAGCACCCACTGTAGACTCTAATACCCACTGTAGACCCTAAAACCCACTGTAGACCATAGCACACACTGCAGACCCTAGCACCCACTGTAGACCCTAGCACCCACTGTAGACCCTAGCACCCACTGTAGACCCTAGCACACACTGTAGACCCTAGCACCCACTGTAGACCCTAGCACACACTGTAGACCTTAGCACACACTGTAGACCCTAAGACCCACTCTATACACTAGCAGACAGACTCTAGATTTTAGCACTTTTTCCAACTGTACGTCTGGCCTAGTAACAGCATTTTTGAGGAGACCAAAATGGCTTTTTGATGTAATTATTAACTTTCTTTCACTGCTTTTTCCTGGGTGAGTTCTTGGCATCCGGATGTGTCACAGAAAATGAGTATACCCAACATCACAACATTTTCAAAAGAAAGTGAATTGGGCCATTTCCTACTCTTCCAATGTTTTTGAAAAGTTCACAAGTGAAGGGTTTCCCACCAGTACATGCTGAACCAAGACAGCCTGTTTCTTACAGGACCGTCCCCAGGTGTGCGTCTGCAGCAGGGCGGCTGCTACAATTGGCAGGTGTGCTTCATTTTTTAAACTTGTTTGTGAAGTAAAAAATGATGATGCAACTTGAATGCCAAGAAAGGGATGGGAGGTTTTGTGCTGCTGCTGGATTGGAGTCATGTCATCATGATGGATGCCCGTGTTTCAATGGGTTTCCACTCGCTACGAGTCCCCGAAAGTAGCCTACAGTAACACCTTGACTGCGGCTTATCCTGGCTTGCTGCATTCTGCTCCAGCTCAACACAAAATAACATGCTCAAAAGCCTTATGTACACAAACCCCAACACACATACTGTATATACAGATGCCACAACATAGACAACCTCGTTATCAAAATCTTCTTTTGACTCCACCCACAGACATAATGATTGGTTACTGAGTCTGAAAGGCACTGCTCCCGTCTAATCGTATTGTCCTGGCCATCTCAACTCTAACTTAATTATTTCAGAGGGTGGGCATGAGGATAGCCTTAATTTGCCACTGTGTATTGTGCAATTAATCAAGGGGCTGCTAACTGACAGACCCTAATGGGGACACTAAGTCCCTCTGTGATTGGCCGCTGGTGGCTACTACTCTTTCACCGGAGCAGGAAGTTGACAAGCATATCCTTTACCACAAATACCAGGGCACTTCCATTGAATTGAAGGGGGAGGTGTGGTGACATGTTTAGAGGTGGGCGGTTGTTAAGTGAATAAATCCGTTTAGCTTTCCTGCAACCCCTCCCCCACTGACGTGTAGTCGTGAGGAAGTTGGAAGTGTTGATTGTTTGAGTGTATGACAGTGGGCTTTTGTGTTAAAATAGTTTTTTTTTCCTTAATGCAACATATCTCAAAATGGATGCTCAGCCTGGCGCTTTTAGGTAAAGAGTGGCATGAAGGTTTTATGTCCACATCAAAGTAATGAAAGTGTCAGACAAACTCCTGTGTAAGTGCTTTTAAGGTTTCCGAACCTTCCGTTGGCACTTTTACACTTGAATCTCTTAGGATGAGAATAAGGGAAATAGAAGATGTTGCCTGAAGCGTTACACAATGATGGAACTATAGCTGCATTAACGCCATAAAATGTAAAGGGAAGTTCAAACTCAGGACTGACCTCAAATCATTCTTGAAAATCTCTCAATAGTGCAAGCATTGTTTGTAACTGTGGTACTGACTGTATGGTTGAGAAATGTTATGACATGTAGAGTAACCTTTGTAAAACAACAAATGCTTCACAGTATTTTTTTTGAGTTGTTGATGTTTTGCCTGGATTTCTTGCTTCCCCTAACCCAGATTTGCAAAACGTTAAATGCAATTGTCATCCATGAATACAATATTCATTGTGAAGAGTATTGTTCACAAAAACATCAACACATTGTTTTACCAAAAGAGAATAGGTTGCAAATATTTCACTTCTCCGAGCAAACAGTCAATAGGAGGGCATCCATTTGTGAATGGCTTTATCTGTAGAACATCAGCTACTCTACTTTATAAGCAAAAAGAATTAGCAAACTGTCTATTTCTATTAGCAGCATTGTGTAGAGGATGAAGTTACTTTTAGCTTGAAGAACATTTTGCTTACTCTATAGAGTAACATAGAACATTGTGAGTTTCTGGTACAGAGCTGTGCTTTGATGTGTCAAGGCCATAGAAATAGAATGGATAGAAAGGCCATTGAACTTCCTATCCATTCTATTTCTATGCTCAATGCCTGCTGCATACATCCACCTTACAGTAGTCAGACTCCTCCATTGTATTTGACTTTCCTCATTGGTGCTTAGCTTGACTACAGAAAGTCTACACATCTACGAGCAGCCCAGCCTTTGTCTCGAATCCATGGAAGTGTATTGTGCTGAATGGTGCCGGCAGACAATGCAATATAAGAAAATAATCTACATTAAGCATTAGCCAATAAAAACGGATGGCTTTGTGCCAGATGATGAATGCTATATTGTAGCAGGTCTCATTAGATGAGCTGACACTCAGCCATAAGCTAATTTCACCAGATGTTTGTGATTATTTGCTGTAATGCAGTTATCATCAGCCTATCAATAGCACAAATGTTGTATCCACAAACCAATAGCATTTGAAATACATTAAATGAAGGGTGCAAAGTGGCCAAGAGAGGAACAACAGGGAATTAAATGTTGGCCTCTGTTGGCTAAGATTACTTTTCCCCAAATGCCATTGGTTTGAGGTGTAAAAAATAGGAGTAATTTGCAGTAAACTATTAATGAACAGGGCTGTTCACTGAGCTCAGCTTCTCTGTATCTGCTGGTAGCTGCTTCTTCACTAGAGCAGGGAAATTATCAACGTTGTTAGAATAAATGCTTGTACGCAATTGAACAAAAACAAACTACAACAAAATTGGTCCTCTTGCAGACACACTGAGATTGTGCATAGGTACAAGTTATCTTAGACAAGGCTGGCCCGATGACAAACTTGGGTTAATGACCCATCTTGTCATAAAGATCCAAACACAAAATATGCACATTTACAATATAATACTAATTGGGAAACAGGAGGCAATGGCTGCAAAGCAAATCCAAAATACACAGCCACTAAAATCTTGCCCAAGCCACTTTTCCTCTGGGAATACCTGTTAAAACCGGATGCAGATTTGATTGCCATCTTAAGTGCCGGTCCAATGTATAAAAGCTGCCCCCTGGCCCTCACTTAGCTTAAGTGGACGACTGAACAGCTTCACTCACATGCAGGGTTGTTATCACCCACAAGTCAATATGAGATGTATTCACATCTGTAGAAAATGTTGGCAGGGAAGTTTACAATTTAATCAACAATTACATTTTTTTTATCTGACTTTATACTCGTTATACTCCTTTTGAGGAGTGTAGTTAGTTATTTTGCTAACTTCTGCCACCACTGTTCTTTATGGAGATAAAAGAGTCTCAATAAAGATAAATGCACACACTACATTCACATATGCACACACAGGATTCATACATGCACACACATGATTCATACATGCACACATGATTCATAAATACACACACAGGATACACAAATGCACAGAAAATTCATAAATGCACACACAAAATTTAAAAAGCACAGAAGATTCACAAATGCACACAAAATTCATAAATGCACACACAAATCAGAAAGGCAAACAAAATTAACAAATGCACACAAGATTCATAAATGCACAGGACACGATTCAGAAATGTATTTCTGATGCACACACAAATATATCTTGATTAACAAACTGCTTGCGGTCTGTGAACGTCACTGCATTTGTTTGTGAATTTTGAGACTCCCCTGACGTAAGTCGACACACAAATGCATTTTTTTTAACAGGGAATGATCTGCAACCAATCAGATATCTCCCTTGTTTTAGCCAATCACAAGAACGCACCCTACGTGGGGGATTGTTTACTTATAAGCCAATCACATGTTGATTGGCAACAATGCTTGGCAGAGGCAGAGAAAACAGTTGTCCTTTTATCAGTACTGTTAATCTTAGTTAAACACTCCCGGATCCCAGCGCTGTGTGAACATGTTCATTTGATTGGCTTATAAGTAAACAATACCCCACGTAGGGTGCGTCTAAAACAAGGGAGATATCTGATTGGTTGCAGATCATTCCCTGTTAAAAAAAAAGCATTTGTGTATCGAGCCACGTCTGGGGAGTCTCAAAATTCACACACAAATGCAGTGATGATGATAAATCAAGATAAATTTGTGTGTGCATCAGAAATACATTTCTGAATAGTGTCCTGTGCATTTATGAATCTTGGGTGCATTTGTAAATTTTGTTTGCCTTTCTGAATTGTGTGTGCATTTATGAATTTTGTGTGCATTTGTGAATTTTGTATGCATTTGTGAATTTTCTGTGCTTTTTCATTTTTGTGTGTGCATTTGTGAATTTTCTGTGCATTTGTGTATCCTGTGTGTGTATATGTGAATGTAGTGTGTGCATTTATCTTTATTGAGACTCTTTTAGCTCCATAGTCCTTAGCTGGGGATTTTGTGAATGTGAATGCAGAAAGTCACTGTGAATTTCTGCTCAAAGACATTTTACAGTTTTTCACATCATGTAACATGAGTTTTTGATTTGTGTAAAGCTGAACTATTAAAACAAATGTAATGGCCGGTAGTAGTTTCATGTAGCAGTAGTAATAGTAGTAGTTGTAAGGAGGTAATTTATTCAAGTCCATCTTATGAACAAAAAGTGTAAAATGCATGAGTCTGCGACACTTCAAATGGGGCGACCTACATTCTGAACGGATGCAGTGATGCATGTAGAAACGATTACCTGTTATAGGCTAGACTATATTCATACAGTATCGTTAGAACCGGCCAAATCTGTAAATCCAGTTAATTCTGTCTCATATTGACGGTGACCAAGAAGCCTTGGGAGGCTATGAGAAATATGGATGTGTAGGTGAACTTTGACCCCAATTTGCTTTACCCTGACTCTGAATAAATGGATCTGACGGAGTTCAGCGTGCTGGTCAGGTATCCCAGATGTTATAATGTGCTTCCTTCTTCAGTCTGTAGAACCTTGTTGTGGCATTGACACCTTGATTTTACAGCAGGTTATTTATTTTGTGTTGGTATGAAAAATATATGTTCAGTTTTTTTTGCAAGCTTTCTTTCTGAATTAGAGTGGAACAACAGCACATTCCTGAAATGTGTATAGAATAGATGGACTAACCTCTCTGAATTAGGTCTGGAAATGCACCATATCTCTCTGCATGTCTTTAGATACAGACAGTATAACCCTTTATATACAGAACAGTATTACCCTTTAGATACAGACAGTATAACCCTTTAGATGCAGACAGTATAACCCTTTATATACAGACAGTATAACCCTTTAGATACAGACAGTATAACGCTTTAGATACAGACAGTATAACGCTTTAGATACAGACAGTATAACCCTGTAGATACAGACAGTATAACCCTTTAGATACAGACAGTATAACGCTTTAGATACAGACAGTATAACGCTTTAGATACAGACAGTATAACGCTTTAGATACAGACAGTATAACGCTTTAGATACAGACAGTATAACGCTTTAGATACAGACAGTATAAC
>JACXGM010021733.1:0-17106 GCA_016801145.1 Umbra pygmaea
GTGTGTGTGTGGAAGTGTGTGTGCACAGTAAGTGTGTCAGTGTGTGTGTGGAAGTGTGTGTGCACAGTAAGTGTGTCAGTGTGTGTGTGGAAGCGTGTGTGCACAGTAAGTGTGTCAGTGTGTGTGTGGAAGCATGTGTGCACAGTAAGTGTGTCTGTGTGTTTCCCTGACTGAAGTGGGCGTCAGTGTTTCTAACCACCTTCCCTCCTGTCCCTAGTCTTTGTGTTCTACAGTCAGAAGAGGAGCACAGGAACAGCGTCCACACAGTTCTATGCAGACCTGACAGGTGTGTGTGTGTTTAGAGCTCTCTTTTGCCTCGTCTCCATCCCCATGTAGAACCATGAAATTCACGATTCCGCTAGGTTCTAGATGCGTCTCGTTTACCCCTCGGCCCCTCTGGAAATCAAACATTTCGCAAGGTTTTTGCAGGCTGACAGCCTTGTCTGGAACCTCACGCTGGCAGCGCGGTCCGGAATTGGTTGCATGCAGTGAGTTTACACTGTCGTAACCATGTTTTCCTTTTATTCTGGATGGCCATTGCGTGCAGCGGGACATTTAGGGACTTACGAATATACACTGAACAAAAATATAAATGAAACACTTTTGGTTTTGCCCCATTTATCATGAGCCGAACTCAAAGATCTAAGACTTTTTCTATGTTCGTCTCAAATATTGTTCACAAATCTGTCTAAATCTGTGTTAGTGAGCCGAGATAATCCATCCACCTCAAAGGTGTGGCATATCAAGATGCTGATTAGACAGCATGATTATTGCACAGGTGTGCTTTAGGCTGGCCACAATAAAAGGCCACTCTAAATTGTGCAGTTTCATCACACAGCACAATGCCACAGAAGTTGCAAGTTTTGAGGGAGTGAAACTGACAACTCCCACGCAAGGAATCACAAACAATTCAGTAGGCTGCGGAGCTGGCAGTGGTGCCGAATCAACCTTTTGTGGCTTTAAATCACTGCGTGGGAGCTCCCCCAAAACTTGCGACATCTGTTCCATTGTGCTTTGTGATGAAACACATTTTAGAGTGGCCTTTTATCATGGCCAGCCTAAGGCACACCTGTGCAATAAACATGATGTCTAATCAGCATCTTGATATGCCACACCTGTGAGGTGGATGACACACTAACACAGTTAGCTCTCACTAACACAGATTTAGACAGATTTGTGAACAATATTTGAGAGAAATAGGCCTTTTGTGTACATAGAAAAAGTCTTAGATCTTTGAGTTCAGCTCATGATAAATGGGGGCAGAATCAAAAGTGTTGCATTTATATTTTTGTTCAGTGTATTTCACAGTCAAAGTAGGGAACCTGATTTAAAAAGTATTTGAAACCACAAGAATAGTTTTGGATTAAGTTGGAAAACCCACTGATTATTCACATCTTCAAGTTTGTATACTGTAGCTTGTACTGTACAGAAGGTGAAGATGCAGACCAAGAATGGGTGACTAAAATCATATGTGGACTGATTCAACAGAAAATATTTAAATATTTAAATGCAATCATCAAACCTGGTACAGTAACGCATTTTATTAATACACATTTACTGTATAGCCAAATGTTATGGGCAACCTGTAGTTAGTGTTGTATTTGTTTGCATAAACTAATTATCTAGCCGCAATTTGGTTTTAGCTAGCAACTGCATGTAATCCTACTGTTTTTTAATGCGCCCATGCAGCACCTTGTTGTTTTTCCATATACGTACAGATCACAGACTTTATATAGTACAGATATCCTGCTTTGTAGTGGCTATGACTTGATTGATACTATTGGTGCAGTCATGGTCATATTCTTGTTAACATATAGTTGAAATTAGCCTACATAATTCGAGCTGACTAAGCTTACACCTTGCAGTGCACATACTACATTTATCTGTGGATTTTATTTTCAAAACTATACACACAATCTGCATATATCGAGTTAAACAATTGTCAAATCATAGCATTTATACTTTTCAGATGTCATTTCTGAACCTTCTGCCTCAGAAGCAGTTAGATGCTGGAATGATGAAGCCACAGCTGTGCCTCACTCAGGGTCCAAAAACACTCCTGCTTCCTCTGAGCCGCCAACTGCCAATTTGTTTGTGGTAAAGCTATATTATATTTCAGTAATTCAGCAGACAACCTTGACCAATGTACCGTAGTCAGTGTAGGCATAGCCTGTACTGATCCCCTGTGGAAATCAAACCCCCAAGATTTCACCTGGGATACTCCTTAACATTAAGGAGTGTCTAGATTCTGTCTTATATATATATATATAGAATAACTTATATATATATATACCAATTTATATTCTTACCCAATACCTTTATATGTACACTAGACTTTTTTGGGGGGATAAGTCAAACCAACCTGCTCTCACTGTTTTTTTTTGGTTTAATGTGAACTCTGTAACTTGCCATTCCTGTCCAGTACACTGTATTTCTTCTTTGCATATATTTTCCCAGGAAAAAAACAAAACACACTGTGAGCAGATACAGCAAGTACCTAAATGTCATGAGGGAGACAGATGCAATGTAACAGTGAACACTTGAGCTCCAGCATTAGAAAAAAAGATCACCTATATCAAGATGAGGCAGGAGCTTGTGCAGCAGAGATGTCCCAGCCTGCCTTTTGTAACTGTGACAAACTTGGTCAGTTTGTCAACAGAATATACAATATTTAACACCAGCTGCCACGTCACTAGACTAAACTGGCTTGCTGTGCGGAAAGCATTAATGTTTATTTTATGTAGTTACAATCCTGCTGTACCAAAAGCTTTGTGACAGCTTATTACCGTTCATTTAATTAAACCTAAGACTAAACACTATTGCTTCTACACCAATTTCCTACATATAACTTGATTCTTGATTCTAATAATTAGCTAAATTTAGTTAATCATACGTAGTGTTGGATAGAGAGCCTAAAGTACTTTCCAGGAACAGGATACTGGTGCTTTACACAAGGTCTGGCTGGGGGTTCTCCAGCAGATGGTTGGGAAGCACTTTATTATCAGGGTATTCATAGGGTAAAAACATGTAGCTGTAATGAAGGCATAGTCAACTGTCAACGCCGGTTTCACTCCCTTTTTTCATTGCAACTCTCTAATGTGGGACTTGATACACCAGATTGGTGCAATTCATGATAAGGTAGAACAAAAACCATCAGCTCTGGTCCTTGTAGGTAGAAGGCGCATGCACATAAGAGACGACAACGGCATAGGAACACAGACAGGCAGTGGTCCCCTCCAATAATAAGAACTAATTGTGAAAAACATGGTGTGACCCCCCCAATATCAAACTTGTTCCTACGCCCTTGAGAGACGGTGTCAGCTGTACCCCACACAAGGTACGGCGCAGGGCAACATTGTAGGAACTAGAATACAAACCAGTTCCTCCTCAACTTCGGTTCATAGAACGGTATGATGAGCAGTATTTTAACTTTGAGCACATCGCCTCTATGGTATTTTGGAGAGGTGCGCATCGCTTGCTGGGTGCACCAGTTTAGGAGAGCGCAGCCACGTCACTCATTGAAATGAATGGCTTTCTTGAGCACAATGCTGTTCTTCCACCTCCCATGTGCATGCGCCTTAAGAGTTGACTGTCCATGCATGGTCAAATGAACAAACAGCACTATAAAGAACTGCCTTATGTGGCATCAATGAGAATAATTTATTATTCTTCTGTCAAAATATACAAAGCATAAGTTGGATAATTTAAGTTAAATGTGTTTTGCAGTATTAAAGAAAAACAACGTCATGGATAATTCCTGACATGTATGATGTCCATCTCCCCATGGCCACCTGATGACAGACAAACAGTTCAAGTTAGTTTTAAACAGTCCAGAATATATCCCATTGTCATTTGGTTTCACGTGTTAATTTGCCAGTGAAGTTGGCCCAAAATTGTCACAGTTATAATGTAATTTTTTTTATGTCTCATCTTTTACTTGTTTCCTTAGGAGGAACAAGGGGAGAGCAAATCATGGGAGAAATAAGAAATCAGGCTAGGGATGTTACGGAAGCAGCTCTTATGGTCAAAGTGCTTTGTTGTTGATGGTGTTTGTGTCGCTGGATGTCTGTGAGAGGGAGGAAAGAAAAGAAACATTATGTTTGTTAGACACATTAATAAATAGCCATTTTATATATTAGAGCAGTGGGTCTCAACCCCCAGCCTGGGGACATTTAATAATCATGGCTTTCTATTGTATCGGGTAGTTAATCACATTCTTCTGGTGTACCAAGTCTACATCAGTCCCCGATTATAAGGCTGAAAAGAATCTCGAGGCCACTGCATACTGTTACTGTAATATATTATGTACAGTGCACTACATGTATTGTAATATATTCAAGGGAGGGAATGGAGAAAAATACTGTCAAGTTTGTACATTACTGTAAGTTTTCTTTGCTATCAAGGCTTCCGAGCTTAACGGAATATTTTCACATGCATTCCTAGTCAATTTCCCAAGGATCTAGAAATAGTATAATTTGGTGTATATTACATCCTAGATACGGCTCGTCTGTTAGAACGTTGCACTTTCGCCACAAATTAACTCCCACCCTGGTCCGAAATGAAATCAGGCAATTCCGGACTAATCAGGACATTAAACTAATCCAGACATCGTTTTGAAATGCAATTTTTTAAAGGTTTAATATGTAGTATTAAACACTACAAAACCACAGTTGCATGGGGTAAAATATTCCTTAGGAAAACATGAAATGTACATATAGCTAGCTAGCAACCCAATAGCTACTGAATATAAACACAGGTTATAGTCTGATATAACGACGTTACAATACCTCTCCAGGCCGTTCCTTTCCACGCTCTGCTGGAGTGATTGTCTTCTTGCATGACACTTAGGTTCCTTGATGTCTATTTCATCAATATTGCTTAACAAGATAATTAAATAACATGTCATCAGTCGGTCTATTATTAATACCAAATATTCACTACCTCAAAGCAGCACGTCGTATGTCACAAAACTGTAAACCAATACGCATCATCGGCTGACAACTTAAATCTCTTTTTCCCGCGAAGTGAGCGAACGTAACCCTATTCAATTTCGAAACCAGAGCGGACACACAAACCCCCCACGCCTGTTTTGAAGCTTAATACATACAACTGCATAGGTGGCATTGTAATGGAGACAAGGTATTTGATAAGGCAGCTCAGCCCGTTAAATGGGCATTGCACAGACCCAGCTTCCCTCAGATCCTCAGGTGGATGAGCTATGCCTGCTTTGAGCACCCCGTCTCCCTCTCTCATTTTCCGTTTTAGTCATTTAGCGGACACTCTAATCCAAAGTGACTTACAGGAGTGACGGCATACTTTTGTATACGTGTTCAGTTCTGCGTTGGAAGCACTGTTATCTACCAACTATCTCTACCACTACCTCTTTCTTCCTCTACTTTTCTCTCACCCCCCAACAGCTCCTGCTCTATATGAACACAGGGAATGGAGGGATACAGGGACAGGTATGAAGAGAGACGGGGAGAAGTGCATAGCGGGTGGGAGGAAAGCAGAGCGGGTGGTGTTTTGATCAGCTGCCAGATTTTCCACTCTGTTTCAGTGTGCAAATGTGTGGAGCAGAAAAGAGTGATGGAAGAGGGAGGGATGGGGGAGGGAGGGAAGGGAAGGGGGAAAGCGAGGTGAGAGTAAGTGACAGAGAATGCTGCTGCTCCCGCCCCCTTTCGTCAGTGTGCAGTGTGGCAGCCAACCACCAGATGGCACAACACATAAAGCATCTTGGACATCTAAAGAGCAGGAAACTTGAGCTGCGTCTGTTAAAAGTACCGCAAACGTTCAGACAGACAGATGTGTGTTAACAATGAGGATGGATGGTGTTTTCAAATAGGTACTTGAAGGGATCGTGTTTAGTGTCATTTGGCATTTTGTAAAGGTCATTTTTAGCACTAACTTTGTTTGTGATCATTTAAAATGAACAATTGTAATATGGCACTTTGTAATGTGCCGACATGACATCATGTTACTTACATTTTGTAATGCACTAGCTACATTTGAGATTACTTAGAATTTTACGGCAGCATTATGTATATTCCACTTCGGCAACAGTCTTGCTCATTTGCTTAGAATTTGATTTCTGTAGATTACGGAGTTGGCTGCTGACAAGGATAATAAATAAATAGAGCAAAGCAACATTTTTAGCACAGCAAGATGTTGGTAGCATTTAGTGCTTGACGATAAAGTAACTATTTCATGGATTTTAATGAAGTTGAAGGACTGGTTATTATGATATGAATATGTAATCCCTGACATCTGGATAGGAGAGTTTTTAACCTGGAATGTTGACATATTTTATCTGTCTGTCTTGATGAATGTTAGCATGCTAATTACACACCTGGTAGACAAAAACTGAAACTTGAGATCAATGACCAGGTTATTGAATTGTTCTCAATTAAACATTTTAGGAACTGGTGTAAATTATTCAAGTACGGCATGAGGTTGTGGCATATGGTCAATATATACCATGGCTAAGAGCCGTTCTTAGACACAACATATTGGGAAGTTCCTGGACACAGCGATTAACCAAGGTATATTGGCAATATATCACAAAAACTTGAGATGCCATAACGCATTTAGATTATAGTATGTATTAATGCATGTGTACATTAGATATTGAATGCTATATTTGATCATAAGTAAATTAGTCTGACCACTATTAGAGCCTATATATTTCAATCTGAAATTATATTAAAGCCTGTGTGTTTTATTGCTTGGGTAGACTTCCAGGCTTGCTGAACACTGTGTATTCCCAAACAGTGTTCAGGTGTAGTTAAAGCAGTAACTAGCAGCGGTTTAAGTGGACGGTCAATAGTGCTCAATGCCAGGCAGAGCCAGATGCAGACACCTGATAGGAGACCCAGAGATACCTGACCATGGTTACACAAAGCCTGTGTGTATGACTCTTCTCTGTGCTCCTGTTCTTGTGTGGTCATGTCTATCTGTATGCCTTCAACGCTGTCATGTTTGTCATGTCTTGCTATTTCTAACTGTACACTGAAATGAAATGTAAAAATGGTCAAATCTTTTCCTTTCTTAACCAGTGCAGAAAGAGGAAAGGAAGACTTAGGCTGTGGGAGCATTTATGAGATCAAGGCATTTCTTTTGTCCTTTTTCATGTGTACAGATGGATTCGGTTTATTTGCTTACCTGGTGTTTCTGACATTTCAGTGAAAAGTCGTCCTCTTGGAACATGCAGCCTGAGAGAGAGAGAGAATTAAGGAGAGCGGAAGAGGGATGATGAGAGAGAGAAGAGAGTGAAAGGGAGACCGGGAATGAAAGGACGAGCCGGGTTTCAGTCGTGGTGCACTCTGCAGGATTACAGTGGCCCTTCAGCTCCTCCCAGTGCAGCCTCTGCAGACGTGTGAGGGGTTCTAATCCACCTCAACCTACTGAAGCCATGAGGCTCTGTGAGAGGAGACCATGCATGTACTGGAGGCTGACACACAATATACACACACGTTGGCAAGCAAGCGAAAAGGTGTGCAAGGACACACATGCACACACACGTGCACACACACGTGCACATATACACTGTCCCAAGGCAGCCTATGTAGATGGATGGAGCCACAGGGTTTGCGGTCGATAATGCACACTGTATTCCTTCATCTGTTTCTTCAACCGTCCCTGTATCCAGTGCTTCATCTTACCTATCTCTTTGGCGCAGACGTAGTGGTATTTCTGAGGGCAGCCTTTCCAGCAGCAACTGATTGACGCACCCACTCTCTGACACTTAGCGCAGCTCTGAGGATCACACAGTCAATCACACAGACAATCAGACAGGCAAGTCAGTAATTAAGCATAATACTAACTGTGGCAAACATGCACAGATCCCAACAAAATAGAATGGCACAAGTCATGAAGTTTATATTTTATTTTAATGTACTCTAAATGTGATATTTCTTTATAAAGATTTGTTATTTTAATTCATTGTACAGTAAGGAGCAGAGGGAGACATGTATGTTGAGGGAAACAGGAAGTGCACAGACAGTCTGGAGACCCGGGGTTTGAACCCCTGCCAGAGGACATGCATGCTACAGAGTCAGGAGGAGCATAGACAACTATACCAAATGTGCACATACTGTACACTATATGGCCAAAAGTATGTGGACACCTGACCATCACACCCATACAGAATGAGCTTGATGGACATCCCATTACTATACGTGGGTGTCAATAAGCACTTGTCCCCCCCTTTGCGGCTATATCAGCGACCACTCTTCTGGGATGGCTTTTGACAAGATTTTGGATTGTGTCTATCGGAATTTGTAGCCATTCAGCCAAAAGAGCATTTGTGAGGTCAGGTACTGATGAGGTGTCCACATACTTTTGGCTATATAGTGTAGGTGTGATTATTTTTAATTGTTAACTGTGGAACATAGAAAGTGAAAGGTCTCACCATTTGTGCAGAGGTCCGAGCTGCCTCTTTCAGGCCGTACAGCCTCCCGGCCACCATGACGACCCCATTGGTCCAGATAGCACAGTTCTCATGAGCCCAGTGTTCTTTAGCTTCGGCCTCCCCTTGCAGCCTCTGAAGCAGGTCTCCTCTTCCACTGCCCCCCTCCTGACCACTCCCCATGGCCTCTGCAGCTCTCCTCTCCTCTCGGACCTGCTGCATCCTCCTGAACCTCTCCCTTAGGGTCACTCGGTGGGTGCCCCTGCTCTCCATCTGTGCCCGTTCTGCCCTCCTGGCACGCCAGGCATGGCTGTGTGGATGATGACTGTTACTGCTACTATTGCCCTCCTTGGTGTCTGTTTCCACGTTTCCCACTTCACTGCCTTTCACTTTGGAGCTAAGGTCTCCTTTGCTTTTTGGGATGCCGGTACTGTGATCCTCATTGCTGACTTTGTTACTTGTTTTTTTCTCTTGACTTTCACTATCTCCATCATTCGTAGAGAGGATTTTACGTGGGATGCTGTCCTCTGGGTAATAGGGTCCACATAAATCCCCCAGTTCACGGTAATTTGCTGGCTTTCCACACAGGCAACATGTTAGACACCTGTCGAATAAGGTTTTGTTAACTAAAGGCCCCTGGAGCATAGCTGAGGAGCCGGGTATCGACTTGGCAACCATAACGGGGATTTTAATTTTGGTCTGGGGCTTTTTCCGGGGCTTTTGAAGCCCCACCTTCAGCTCTTCACTGGGTCTGTTGATAATAGTACAGAGTGAGGTCAATTCTCTAGAACTGTCCATACGCACATATGGACAGAATGAATGTTTGATTTCGCTTTTGGGGCTTGTGACGCTTTTGGGCTTTTGGGATTTTTTTGTGCTTTTACTGAGCAGCTGTTCAGGAAAATGCTCCTGCTGTTTCTCCTCCAACACTGCAGGACTCTCTTTTTTCAATTTCTTCTTCTTGGGTCTGGGCTCCATGCCTGCAGCTTTTACCACCGCTTCAATAACCTCGATAGCATCTTTGATTCCCTTTTTCGGCCCAGGTTTTTTGTGTACCTTCAGTGGTTTGTTGCCTGACTGTTCACCTGCGGCTCTCACTCTACCTCTTTTTTTGGATGGGGATGAAGACGGCTTCCTTCCTCGTTTAGACTGAGGTGGCTGGATGGTTTCCATAGCGATCACCTGCGGGCTGTCTGTGATCTCTGATGTGCCGGCAGGTAGAACGGGCGTTGTTGTTATTGTTGTGTCAGTGGGGGTCTGTGCCTCTGTCTCTTTCAATTGTTCTGTTTGTATTTCTACTTTGTCGTCAGTCACCACCTCCTCAGCGAGAAGCTGTCCACCTTTCCTCTTTTTCCTTTTCTGTTTCAGATGCATCTCATGGTTGTTTTTGATGGCCCTCTGCTTTGCCAGCCGCGGTGTGTTGATGATCAGGCTCCCTGTCTCTATGGCTACCACTGTGGCATCCGTGCTCTCCACCATGGCCCATTTTCTCCTCTTCATTCGGGTAGGGTTGTTGGTGCTGCTTGTGCCTGGAGCCCCAGCTGTCATCCCCGCGGAGTTTGACTCTGGCTGCAGTCTCTCCAAGTTGTTCTGTTGCACACCTCCCTGCATCCCTTCCTCCTGTTCAGTGTCGTGGACACTTGTACAGCTCGTCACCTCCGCTGCCTCTGCCCCTGTCATCTCAGGGGCACTCACCGGCATTACCAATGGGGTCTCGCTCTCTTCCCAGATGGACAGCGGTAGAGGCTTTGATATCACGTCCTCCACTGTTGTCACTGAGATCTCAGTTTGAGGTGCAGGGGCCTGTTTCTTCGAACCAGTTCCGGAGTTGATTTTTTGAACCATGGCTTCATATTTCAGACCTCTGCCTTTGCGTGGCGGGAGGTACTTAGTTTTGGTGGGACACTGAGGAGGGACATTGGCTAATTCACTAACAACATCACTATCAGCCATCATGAGAGGAGGGTTATCTTTGGTCAGCACAGTGGTCAGTGGTGCCTTGAGATGCTGGCCTCGCTTTAGTCTTCTTTTGGGGTTGCGAGCCCCTATCTCCTTCGGTTTGACAATGGGAGACTGGCTGCCCTGGTTGGCTTGGGGAGATTCAGGCTGTGACTGTTTCGGTTTCGGTTTTGGACCTCTCTTTTTCTTCATTGGTGGCTCTAGAGCCTGAGGACTAGGTTTTCGTTTGAGTAGAGGTACAGATGCAATTTCTTGAAGTACAGTTACAATTGGTTCTACAGGTTTCTCAGGTGGAGCGATTGGTGTACTGATATCAGATATACTGGTGTCTGTCTGGTTAGGAAAGACAGAGAGGACTTGCTCTATGCTGGTATGTTCCTCACATTTTAGTACTGCATTGGGCTTTGTTATATCTGTTAGGGTTTCAATTAGGATTTCCTCAGCGTGCTCCATCACTTTCTCCTTTGTCAGCTTATCCTGGGGAGGCTTTCTGGATCTTAGGACCATGTTCTTTCTGTCCTTGCCTTGAGCATTCACTTCCTGGTCCTCATCACCTGGCTTACTGTTGATAATCAAGCTCTTCTGGCCTCTTTCTGGACCCTCAGTGATGGGTTCAATAGAGCCTTCTTGTTGTGTCAACTTTGTCTTAGAGCCTGTTCCCTTGGGGCGACCACGGGGTGTTACTTCAGTTTGTTTTGAACATGGTTTTGTACCTGGTTTTGGTTCAAGTTTTGCACCAGGTTTAGGCCCAGGTTTTGGACCTGGTTTTGGACCTGGTTTTGGTCCAGGTTTTAAACCTGGTTTTGGGCCTGGTTTCAAAACTGGTTTAGGGCCTGGTTTTGGAACTGGCTTTGGACCTAGTTTTGGTCCGGGTTTTATTCCGGATTTAGGTCCCGGTTTAGGCCCTGGTTTTAACCCTGGTTTTGGGCCTGGTTTTGAACCTGGTTTCCGTCCCGGCTTTCTTCTCTCTGTGGGTTGGGGATCCTTTGGAGGTGTGTCCTGTGTGTTGAATGAACGAGTGCACATCCTGGACCCAGAGCCCTCAACTATCAGTTTGGGCATCTCGCTTGTTGTGATGAAGTCCTGGTGAGTGGCCATCTCCATCTGATCGGAGAACAAAGCACTCTTGCTGGAGGGCATGCAGGGTTTCTGTGTGGGCGATGGGGCACTCTCCCCTTCTTTCTCAACACTCAGCTGTCTCCTCATTGCCACACCTGACTGCATCAGTCTCCTTCTGCCTCGGGCTTGCTTTCGGCCAAATGCCCGTGGGTGTGCAGATGGAGCCATGGGTTCCGGCTTGGCCGAAGGGGTCACAGCGCTTGGACAGCTGATGCCCGGCTCCATGTCCTCATCACCTTTCTTTGGCGAGGGTGGGGTGTCAGCCCAGGAGGATGCTGAGTGCAACATGGACTTGCCTGGCAGCTGAGGGGAGTCAGGCTCCAGCACCTTGGCATCACTGTGATCAACGTGGTCCCTGCACTGAGACGGAGCTGGAGGTGTTGTCTTATCGCAATAGTCTGAAAAAACGGGCATGACGGAGTGAGACTGGGGTGGAGTGTCACAAATGGCTGAACCTCTCTCTGGGTTTTCTAGTACTGTTGCTGGATCCGGCTGTGCTGCTTCAGTGTCTGTCTCTGCAGGCTCTGAGTTTATCTGAGGCTCAGCCAGGCCTTGGCCCTTTGTCCTGTGGCAGAACTCTCCAGAAGGCTCCTCCTGTGGACTCAATCTATTATTGATTACCTCTTCAGTCGACGGCAGGCTCTCACTCTCTTCTCCCTCTCTCTCCTCAGCTGACTGAGAAGGAGACATAGAGCTCTGCTGCCTATCCTCTTCCTCATCCCCCTCCTCTTCTTCACTGTCTCTCTTCTCTGAGGCAGAGTGCCTCTCGTTCGAAGTCTCACCCCTGGGGAGTGGTGAGGGGTTTTCCGAGCCATCCTCTTTCTTCGTTAAATATTGATCTTGGTCACGGCTGGAAATGAAAGGACATGTCTTTACTGAGGTCTCAGAGTTGGTAGGTGATTCAGATTTGAAGACCTCGGATTTCATCTCCTGGCTCAAGAGGTCTTGCTTGTGGATAGTGTCCAAGAGGCTTGGGGATTTCTCCACCAAGTCCACTTCTCCTAGGTCATATTTTTTTTGTATGTCCTGGTACATGTTGTCATCGTAGCAGTAGCTCTTTCCCTCGGTCACTGCCTTGTTAATCTTGCTATAGAGTGCCTGGTTTTTCTCATCCTCCAGCCATTTCTCCTGCTTCTCAGATGTTTCTGTGACATTGTTGCTGCTTTCACATGTACGCTCGCTGTCTCTAGTCCTCTTCATGACATCATCCTCATCATCATCTGCCATTTTCTCCGTCCAGGCTGACTCCTCAAAGTTCTCCTTCAGTGGCTCGCCCAGACGCTGGATGTCCGGAGGGGACTGGCTTTCCTGCTTCACAGGACTTGAGACCATCATACTCACGGGGGACCTCTCGTCCCCCGCACCCTTCATCTGGGTGTTTGGAAGGTCTTGTCCCCCTTGTGACCTAGGGTCAGGGGTTAGATTTTCCCTGGAAGCCATGCTTTGCAGGCCAGAAATGGAGTCTCCAGATCGGGTGGACGTATCGTCCGGAGAGGTCATGGAGCAGGATGAGGCTGTGTCTAAGCCGAGGTGTGTGTTGTTGGGGGCCTGAGCAGGGCTTCTGCCCTGACCACAGTAGTAGTATCCCCTGTCCAGCTGCTCATCAGAACTACTGGAGTAACCACCCTCCTGCAGCTCCATAGGAAGAGATTGTTGCTGATGAGTGCTGTAATGATCCTGGCTGGGCCCACCAACGTGCTGCCCCTCTGGGCCTCCTGACACGCCTTTGTACTCCTCTCCCTTCTTGGAGGAGCCTCCTCCACTACTCCCCGTGCTGCTGCTGCGCTTGCCCCCTTTTTTGTTGGCGACCAGGGCCTCAGAAAGCAGCAGCTGCTGCACGTTGTTGGAAATGTTCTCCACCTGAGAGGTGAGTGCATTCAGGCTCCACAGGCTGGGGTTGGCCAGCAGCTTCTCTGAGAAGCGTTCCTTCATGGAGCCCCCCTGCGTGTAGCTGTGCTGTGGGGTCAGGTGGGCCATGTTGGGGGATGGGGACGGGTGGGATCGTGGTGGCATCAATAAACCCTGATCCTGCAGAACTGCAGAGGAAGAACTTGAGGAAGCTGCCCCGGGGGTCATGGGAGGCTGGCCATACTGGAAGCTCTCTGGATTGGTCATTAGAGGGGAAGGGGTGGAGCTGTAGGAAGGCGACCGGCCTACAGAGCGTGCGGGTGAGTGGCTGGAGGCGGGGCTACAGGTCTGGTAGTACTGTTCAGGGGATCTGACAGATAGCTCAGAGAGACAATAGTTTTGCTGGGGTTGGCTGAAGTGTTGGTATTTCGAGTGGGCCTCCTGGGAAGTCGGCATGCCTTGTAGGGGTGGCTGGGGCTCATAGCCCCCCCTGGATGAAGGCTGCTGATAGCCGTAGCTGTTCTGGGGTGGCGGTCGGTAGCCTCCTTGCTTCAAGCCACCATGACTGCTCATCTGCCTGGCGTACTGGGAGTTGGGAGGCATACTGTAGCCCTTGTAACATTGGGACATGGGGCTGCACTTCTCCATGTAGGATGAGGAGGAGGGGGAAGGGGATGGAGAGTGCTGGGGGTAGTGCAGGTGGCTCTGGGGGTACATCAGTGTGGACTGGGCTGGGTTAGATGGATGGGCCTGGTGGTGTGGGCTTGTGTAGACCGGAGCTGAGCCCTGATGAGGTTGGTGACACTGACTCTGAGAGTGACTCAGCATGTTCTGGTCCAGATACTGGGAGGAACCAGGGGGACCCGGCTCCAGCCTGCCCACCATCTCCTGCTCGTACTGGGCAAGCTGTGCTGAGTCATCCCACTTAGTCTGCTGTAGGTGGGTCTCGCCCATATACTGGGCCGAGTAACCTCCAGGGCCCATATGATTGCTGTAGCCACCTGCCTGCATATGCTGGGGAGGTGGCGGAGGCCCTTTGCTCCCACCTCTGTAGGGCTTCTTCGCTTGGGGCGTTGAACCTCCTCCACTACCTCCCACACCACCACCAGCAGCCGCATTGCCTTGGGGGTATCCGGGGTATGCCTGCTGGCTGTAACAGTCTTTAGGTCCGGACCCAGAAGCCGGTCCTGCTGGGGGCATTCCTGTGGCAGTGGCCAGGGCTTGAGCCTCGTAGACCTGTCTGCTCTGTCCATGGTGGGGGTGCTGCCGGTAGCTTTCCAGGCGCGATAATTCATGAGGCTCTTGCTGGTAGCAGGGTTGGTTGCCGTGGAAACCGCTCCTCTCTCTACTGAAGGACTGCATGGCTCAGCTGTAGGAAAGGCGGGGGAGGGAAGGGGTTGGGGGGTGGGGGGTTCTGATAGAGAGAGATAGCAGAAGAGAGAGATGGGGAGAGAGGGGGGAAGGAGAGAACAAAACAGTGTTAGCACCACAGAGCCAAGGCAGCTTGTTATCTCTAACCAGGAGGGATCAGAGACACAACATCACATAGCAATTTCCGTTGATATTGTGTTCAGGGAACTAGGAAAAATATGAATTGGTAGCAGTAGACCTACCAACCTAAAAAGGTAGAAGCACAACATAACATCAGGAACGTCAGTCTAAAGTCCTCATATTTGGGGTAAAAACTAACTATTTGTAATTAGAATTGAAATATTGCTACAATGAGAGCTATGGTAATGCTTATGTTAAAGCAATGCAGCTAAATGTTAACAGATGCTTTGTACTCTAGATTCAAACAGTCAAGTTGTGAGCTAAAGAACAGACAGAGTAGATTATGTGTAAAACGGACACAGAGCAGCAAAGACTGAGGAGTGTTGGTGGCTATTTTAAATGTTTCAAGATGTAAGAGGACTGCTGTTGCGGGTGATGTCATTTACATGTCATCCAGGGTGCAGTGTCAGTCAGACATCTATGGCTGTACATCTGAGGCTCATCCAAACAAGCATGCCATGTAAGAACAAAACCTTTCAAGAGCAAACTGGAATAGACAGGACACATAAACACGAAGTGTCAAACAATTTTTATAAATTTAAACTTTATTTCAAAACATTGCACTTAACCACTGAATGATTCGGTTATCAGTGAAAGGTTACTAAATGGTTAGACTGACAGCGGAATAGAATGTTAGGTTCACTGCGCTTAAAATGCCTTAACCATAAAATAACTATATATATCAACATCCATAGATGTTCATCCTACCCAGAGAGAGGCTGTGCTAGCTTGTTGCATGTTTTGCTAACACATGACTACCATAAATCCTTTTTTATTCTTTGTGTCCATCTCAGTATTGTAGAAACACATATCTAGCAGCCATTGCACTATTCTTCTCTCACTTTCCTCCGTCTCCAAACTCCAAAGGACGGTATCTTTCAGAGCAAAGTCAGAGGGTAAGGAACAGTCACCAGAAAACAGTGGAGTGTGTTGGACTCTTCTAGCTCTGCACCCCCGCCTCAGCCCTCCGCCCCAGGGACAGTGGTGTGTTCCACTCGACAGACAGCAGCATTTTTCATCTCTGCACTGAAACTGTCTGTGTCTGTGTGTGTGTGTGTGTGTTTGTGTGTCTGTGAACATCCATGCGTGTCTCGGTGTTGTGCTACTCTGAGCTCAGCTCCTCAAACAGGCACAAACAGCTTCCCAGGAGACTCATCCCCTGCAGCCCTCTCTCATCCCACTCTGATCCCCTGCAGCGCTCTCCTGCACTCCATGGCCTGTTACTGGTACAGTGATGGTGTTACTGGTACACTGGTGATATTACTGGTACAGTGATGGTGTTACTGGTACAGTGGTGATGTTACTGGTACAGTGATGGTGTTACTGGTACAGTGGTGATGTTACTGGTACAGTGATGGTGTTTCTGGTACAGTGGTGATGTTACTGGTACAGTGATGATGTTACTGCTACAGTGGGGATGTTACTGGTACAGTGGGGATGTTAGTGGTACAGTGGGGATGTTAGTGGTACAGTGATGGTGTTACTGGTACAGTGATGGTGTTACTGGTACAATGCTGATGTTACTGGTACAGTGATGGTGTTACTGGTACAGTGATGGTGTTACTGGAATAGTGATGGTGTTACTGGTACACTGATGATGTTACAGGAATAGTGATGGTGTTGCCGGTACACTGATGGTGTTACTGGAATAGTGATGGCGTTACAGGAATAGTGATGGTGTTACTGGTACAGTGGTGATGGTACTGGTACAGTGATTATGTTATTGGTACAATAGTGATGTTACTGGTACAGTGATGATGTTACTGGTACAGTGGGGATGTTAGTGTTACAGTGATGGTGTTACTGGTACAGTGGTGATGTTACTGGTACAGTGATGGTGTTACTGGTACAGTGGTGATCGTGGTACAGTGATGGTGTTACTGTACAGTGAACGTGTTACTGGTACAGTGATGATGTTACGAGTACAGTGATGGTGTTACTGGAATAGTGATGGTGTTACTGGTACAGCTATGGTGTTACTGGTACAGTGATGCTGTTACTGGAATAGTGATTGTGTTACATGTACAGTGATAGTGTTACTGGAATAGTGATGGTGTTACTGGTACAGTGATGCTGTTACTGGAATAGTGATGGTGTTACTGGAATAGTGATGGTGTTACTGGTACAGTGATGCTGTTACTGGAATAGTGATGGTGTTACAGGTACAGTGATGGTGTTACTGGAATAGTGATGGTGTTACTGGTACAGTGATGGTGTTACTGGAA
>JACXGM010021734.1:0-17189 GCA_016801145.1 Umbra pygmaea
ATTGCACTATATTTTATATGTTCGTTCAATCTCTTTTATTTCTTAAACTGTACTATTTTTCTAACTGTTTTTCACTTTTATTTTAAATGCTTTAATTTTATCTGTTTTTAATTTTTGTGTTTTCCTGTTTATGTAAAGCACATTGAATTGCCATTGTGTATGAAATGTGCTATATAAATAAACTTGCCTTGCCTTGCCTCTAAAGAGAGTGTTTGTGGGAACATTTTCTTTTGCAGTTTACATGGAAGGATTTGTCACAGCAGCGTCAAACCTACCAGGCAACATATTTGCTACTCTCCTGATGGATGCAATTGGTGGAAAGGTTCTGCTTTGTAAGTTATAATTTATTTACACTGAACAATAGTATAAATGCAACAAGCACAAATGTCAAAAAGAGTTTACTGAATTACAGTCCATGTACCAAAAGGAGAAATACTAACAAGGATGAAAACAATTACCTGAAATTAAAACACATTAAAACAAAACCTGTAATTAAACACATTAAAACAAAACCTGAAATTAAAACACATTAAAAGAAATGCGGACATCCATTCACTCACCCTCAAGAAAGCTCTTAGTTCACCACCACAGAGTTCATTTTAATTATTAAACAGTGAAACAAGAAACCTCTTAGTTCACTACCACAGAGTTCATTTTAATTATTAAACAGTGAAACAAGAAAGCTCTTAGTTCACTACCACAGAGTTCATTTTAATTATTAAATAGTGAAACAAGAAACCTCTTAGTTCACTACCACAGAGTTCATATTAATTATTAAACATTGAAACAAGAAAGCTCTTAGTTCACTACCACAGAGTTCATTTTAATTATTAAATAGTGAAACAAGAAAGCTCTTAGTTCACTACCACAGAGTTCATATTAATTATTAAACATTGAAACAAGAAAGCTCTTAGTTCACTACCACAGAGTTCATATTAATTATTAAACATTGAAACAAGAAAGCTCTTAGTTCACTACCACAGAGTTCATTTTAATTGTTAAACAGTGAAACAAGAAAGCTCTTAGTTCACCACCACAGAGTTCATTTTAATTATTAAACAGTGAAACAAGAAACCTCTTAGTTCACCACCACAGAGTTCATATTAATTATTAAACAGTGAAACAAGAAAGCTCTTAGTTCACTACCACAGAGTTCATATTAATTATTAAACAGTGAAACAAGAAAGCTCTTAGTTCACCACCACAGAGTTCATTTTAATTATTAAACAGTGAAACAAGAAACCTCTTAGTTCACCACCACAGAGTTCATTTTAATTATTAAACAGTGGCATATTTTGTACATTAGTGTAATGACGCATTACTGGTGCTTCCCAAGCCTCACACCTCTAACCAAGTCTCTGCATGTGGTGTGGGCAAAGACCTAAACCCCCAACCTAAGCCACCTTGTCTGCTGGTACTTCTGCTCTGTGTTCTCCAGGCTTTCAGTATGATGACTTCTGCTCTGTGTCCCCAGGCTTTCAGTATGATGACTTCTGCTCTGTGTTCCCCAGGCTTTCAGTATGATGACTTCTGCTCTGTGTTCCCCAGGCTTTCAGTATGATGACTTCTGCTCTGTGTCCCCAGGCTGCAGCCTGCTGGTGTCTGGCATGAGTGTGTTCCTCATCTATGAGGTGAAGACCAAAGCGCAGAGTCTGCTCATCTCTTGTGTGTTCAGTGGAGTATCAGTAGTGGCCTGGAATGCCTTGGATGTGTTGGGCACCGAGCTGTACCCCACCCCACTACGGTAACTGGATCGTCCGTGCATATGAACCACATAATAGCAATGTTCCTCTACCATTAGCTGTGAAACTGCATCTTGGGATTTGGAGTCAAAGTTTCTATATTTTTTAAGTCAACAAGTATTGGCATCCTTTATGAAATTTAGCATAAGTGAATGCAGAAATAAACAACACAAACAATGAGGAGCCCTATACTTTCATTTCAACACAATCATTTCTCAAACACAAAACATTAATAGAGTAGTATAATGTTTTGACAAACAGGGTTCAAAATGAAAAATGATTATAATCAATATTTCACTAATCTTTCCCTGTAATGGTTAACAGCACTGACCCTCATCCTGTAAAGTCTGACAGGTTTGGTGAAAACCTTTGTAGGGATCTTGGAACAGTTCTCCATGTGGCACATTCAAAGATCTGTGACAGTCTTTGTTGACAAGTTTGCGCTTGTCGGCTGTCCTCTTCATTTCAGACCACATGTTTTCAATTTAATTCTGAAGACTGAAAGAAGGAGCTATTTATACTGCTCCTTCTTATGTTGGAGTCCAAAATGTGACACATTTATGTTTTGCATGCACTTCTGCTCAATTTCCTGAAGGGTGCCAATACTCTTTGAGTTGACTCCATATCTATAATAGCTATAATTTTATGTATAGTCTTTGTCAGGCTGATTTGTTTTTGTCTTTCACAGTGTTACATTTTGGTTTCTTTTAGGTCCTCTGCTCTGGGCTTCTTCACAGGGGTAGGCAGAGTGGCAGCCATTATGGGTAATGTAGTCTTTGGCCAGCTGGTGGACACTAACTGTGCGATACCCATTTTGCTGGTGTCTGCACTGCTGGTTACAGGAGGGATCACTGCCCTACGCCTTCCCCACACCAAACAGACTGAGCTTACCTGAGGCCATCTAGGTAGTGGAGTCCTGAAGACATACAGAACTCTTACTTCAGATGTTTGGGACATTTGTATTCCTCCTTGTAGTCTACAGAGCGAGGAATGTTTCCTTCATACATAAAGACAGCTATGAAACGAGCAAAGTAGTAAAATGTATGAACTAAAAGTACATTTCTTGGTTTAACTGAGTTTACAGGTTTTGGGAAGACAAACATTTGCAGTTGAAGGGAGTTCATAACTAACCAGTGATCTTTGAAATGAATTGAAAGAATAAATAAATATTATTATATTTATGTTCACTAGGTATGAACTTCCTTGAGCTGGTCACTTAGGTTGTCATTAGGAACTTCCCAAAAACAGATGAACTCATCTAAGTACTTTGATTTGTACTTTTTTACAACTCTGAGAAAAAGGGTTTATTTTGTAAGGAAGATTGACAGCTATAAAATCAGAAAATGCTGAAATTGCACAAGTGCACTTTGGGACTGTAATTATTACTCTGACATGAGCAAACTATTGACCAGTGATTGATTGCCTTATTTATACAAATCTACATGACTTTATATCTCCAGCAACAGAGTTGGGCAGCCTTGCTTTTCAAACTTTTCTACCAACACGATGGGTCTTGGACGGGGAAAACCAGTAATTTGAAATCTCCCAGAACAATCCCAACTTTCAAACAAATCCTTGTTTTAGACAGTTGCGGGTGGTGGAGTGACGTTTGGGTATGCACTGGCATTCTGCCAGCAACACAAAAACAAAAATTACTTCACAGGCTCGGTATAAGGAGAAATTGTCAAAATAAAAGTCCATCACACGCGATGATTTCATGAACCCTGTAACTGAAAAGTAGCTTTACCCAACACTGATTGCAACAAGACCATCAACTGACTAATGTAATGTGAACAAATTACCTAACACCTGCTGATGGCATTCACCAACTATTACCGACCATTTTTATAAATTATATGAACACATTCAACATGATTTCCTGCTGTGACTTCTGGGACATTACCCTTTGATTTTGATTTTTGGCTGCAATAGCAACATCCATGCTATTTGCTATCATCTTTTCTTCCATTGCAAGCACTACTGCTGTTGTGTCCGACTCTCAGGATCACTTTAATTTCATCACACCATTGTCCAACACCCTCAGTCAAGTACAGTATGCTGATTGGTTCTGTCGGTGAGGTGAAATGGTAAAATACAACTGAAGCAAGCGATGCCAGACCCTGAATTCCCTCCCCAAAGGATCAAAAACTGGCAGTGGCTAGCGATTCAAGGACTGGAACCAGGCAAATAATCACTCTCCCTTGCTTAGAGATTAATTTGCAAGTATGCTTGAATATTATTCATCATTCAAGGGCTGAGGGTGTAGGGCAGGGTTCATCAACTCCGGTCCTGGAGGGCTGAAACACTTCTGATTTTGGTTCTCTCTTTTTCAATAAGTGACTGGTTTATACCTGGGAAAGCAGGTGATTGCAATTAACTACTAGGTAAAATAAAACATCTGGAGTGTTTCGGCCCTCCAGGACTGGAGTTGATGACCCCTGGTGTAGGGCAACAGGGCTGTCTGCTTCATGTTTGGAGCCCCTAAATGTTTTATGGTGCTTGAGCATTTGAATTGAGTGATGCTATGAAGGTTCTCACTTTGCTCCATGATAACAGTCATTGCATTTAATCCCTGTCAAGTTCTTTCAATCTTGAAGTCTACACAAAACCACAAACAGAAAAAAACTATGGGGAATGTCTTAGCACAACTCAATCACTTCACATATTGTGGTATACGTTCAGTGGTGTGCAAGCCAAACCGGAAAAGACTTCTATTTCATACTAAACCCCCCCAAAAATATGACTCCAGCTCTTGCTGTCTGCAGCACAACCTTTAGAGGGATGGTCACAGTTGAAGAAACCACCAGTGCTCCGTACCTACCTTACGGATTTATGGAACTGCCAACAAATAAATGACCAACTGGAAGGGGGAAAGGTAAAAGAAAAATCACTCAAAAAACAATGAAAACCAGAATGAATGTGTTTCACTACAACTAACTCCAAAACATGTTCCCAGTAATAATTTTTTCCAAATGTTACCCATTACAAATTAGAAGTGATGATTTTCATATAACAATGCATTTAATAAACTATATAACTCTCCAATGCTCTTTTTAAATCAGAGACTACTGCACATCTGTGACATTTCATGCAACTTGTGGAATGAAGTTGCTTTGTAAATATGTCACTCACAACAAGTCAATACATATTTCTGAAGAAATGGTCTCGTTTCTGAACTGTAATTGTGGTTACTTTTCTATTAGCCTCTTAAACCATGTCACACTATGCTAACTATATATATACTAAGCCTGAGGATATTATCAAATTAATTGCTTGTGCAAATCTCAGCACTGTGCTCATAGCTAAGCTAACTAGCTGTAGATTATAGCTGACAATGTGCCAGGAGTTAATTTAAAGTTGACCAGCACCTGTGAATACTCTCAGTAGGGAATGAGGCTGACACTTTACAGCTAAAAATTCTACTGCTTCAGAGAAATGGTTCAAAGCATTTCAAATGTTTGTGCACTTCACATAAACAAACCATTGTCCTTGACTGGTCTCTCACATGGTAAATGCCTAGCCAATGAATGTGGGACATTCAGAAAAAACTCACATAGCAGTCCCTTAACCAGTGGTTCTCCAACCTCTCCTAGGACCACGGGCTATCTCACAGTTTGGTTGTTGTCTTAAGAATAGCTCACCTGAATCAAGCAGCCAAGGCCTTTATGATCAGTTAACAAGATGATGCAACTGTGCTAGCTCGGGGATACCTCTAATACATGGAATAGCAGGGGGTCTCAAGGAGAGGTTTGAAAACCACTGCGCTTAGTTCATCTTGTGCTGTGAATGATGTCAAAGGTTGTCCATTTTATTATGTGAACGTACATTTACATTTCAGTCATTAGGCAGACGCTCTTAACCAGAGCGACTTACAGGAAGTGCATATATTTAAGTGAAACTAGGTGGGAAAAAAACTCAGTAGTAATAGCATTCAATATTTGAAACAGTGAATAGGCTAAAACATTGCTGGAAAAAGGATCATACAAGTAAACATTCAAGGGGGAGAGTCAACACGTACAATGGTCTGACAGAAGATTTGATAGTAATTATTTGAAGGTAGTGACGAGGACAATGGACTAAAGATTCAAAGATTTTTGTAATGAGTTTCAATCGTTAATAGGGGCGAGTTTGTCAATTTTGTTGTCCTAATCAAAGTGCAGGTTAGGGCCCCTTTCAACTGTAGCATAACTATGATTGCATTACCATACACTTGCATCTGCCAAAATCCTGTCTTTGTAAGAGTTTGATAAATTGATTGATTTGATTCATTGACTGTTATTATTAATTTCTGCATTAAGTCTCTGGACCTTAACAAATTAATAATGTGGCACCACCAAATTGAAACAGTAGTTAAATACATACAGTATTAATACAGTCAAATTTGTCTGAATTCTAAATGGTTAATTCAACTACACAAGCAGCCATTTTCCTCTTGATAAAAAACGAATTGACACATTAACCATTATAACTAAACAAATTGAATAATTATCTAAGGAAATGGAACAGAGTCAGTAAATAGTTTAACATACAGACACTTAAGTATCTTATTGACCAGACTGTTACCAGAATGTAAGCAAATTGTCATATTTAAATTGTACTACCAGGGCAGAATTATGCAAGTCATTGATTATAGGCCAAAGGAATTCTACAGCCAAAATGTACTATGCGATGAAAACTATGAAATTGTTTTCCTGTGCTATACACAATGTTAGAAGCTATGAATAGCTACATTGTTCTTCAGGACTTGATGCTAAGACTTATCATGTGATACCATGAAGAAGACTGTCAAAACATTGGTGGGAATATATTTGTATACATCAGAGTGTAGTGTGTGTGCAGCTTTTCCCTTTATTTTTCAAGATTTATCATGTGCCATCAATCTGGTAGTTTTTCTCACCCTTAAGCGATTAATAGATAGTTGATGTGATGGTTCAGAAGGGATTTTAGCAAAGATCTGTTGCAGGTGGAGTCACATCTTTAGCCAGCAGCATAGCGCCCTGCATTCTACTGCGGGTTTGCTTTTAAAGCTAAGCAGGGTTGGGTCGGGTTGGTTCCCCAGACAAAGGACCAATGCTGCTGGAATTGGTGTTGGAGGGCCAGTAAGGGTCACTCTCCCCTCTGGTCTAAAGATCATTCCTAATGCCGCAGGGCAGTAATGGGCTCATCTGCCCTGCGTAGTGTGTAGTCTTTTGGATGGGATGTTAAATAGGTGTCCTGACTCTCCGGTCACTAAAGATCCCATAGCACTATTCATAAGAGTAGGGGTGTTTACCCCGGTGTCCTGGTCTTAATACCATCATGGAAACCTAATCATCCCCAGCTTTCAGGTGGCTCTTTCATCTACTTTCCTCCACCCCTTCTCCCCAGGCCGTTGCTGCAAATAAGCTGTACTCAAATCAACTTGCCTGGTGAAATAAATGTAAAACTAAACCCTTCTGAGCTAACCAATGTCTGTGTGAACCAATGTCTATGTGAACGGCACTGCTGGAATAAGCTAAACTGGTACCACTGGCAATATCATGAGAAGAAATATTTCCTTTTTCAGCAAAGGATTTCTTTGCAGTTCTACTTCTAAAGAAACTAGCAAACTTTCAGCTTTCAATTATTTTACCTTCATTTTTTAGCTCCAGTAGGATACACTTTTTTGCAAGTTAGGTAGTTTGCTAGAGTAGCACAAACATGCAGTTGAATAAAACCACATTTAATTTTTTTTTTTAACACACCATCGTTAATAATGGTATGTGTTGTATTAAATCTGTGAATGTATGAAACCATGTATCTATATGAGATTGTATTTATTTATTTTTTCAACTCAATTCTGCTTGCAATTCTAGCTACTAGGCAGCACGGGGCCCCACTCCCCATTGTGCCCAAAGCAATTGCATGGTTTGCTTGTTTGAAAAATGCCCCTGATCGTGATGTTGGTACAAATCCACTTGTCCGTGCTACACTTCTGTCGCACCGCACTCCACTTTATTCCTACAGTATGGGAGACGTCAAGAGACTTCAAGGTGCATGCAAAGCATTCCGGGAAGGCGGCGCTGCATTTGAGAAAATGTTGCCCATCAAAAAAGCTGGCCGATGCCCAGCTTTATGCAAATGAATCCGTTGAACGCAACGCAACTATCCAATAGAAGTAGAGCACAGAGGAGATGGGGGAAGGCTCGGCATGGGTTCTTTTTTGTAGATGTAGCAAAAATGGAGAAACTAATTATGGCTGTAGCCCAGCTGTACTTGAGGAACGCCTATCAACGTACAAATTGAGGGAGGCGTCCCGACACCACGCACCAGTCATGTCGGTCTTATGAATCTGTACTGTTAGATGATAACCGCACGCCTCACAACATTTTGTTTTGCTAAAACTACTTATTTAAAAATGTATTTTCACACATAAAATGTTGGCAACCATTTTATAAGCACATTAACACACTCCAGACTCTATGTTGCCAGGGAATAACCACACACTTTCTAACTACTGAGGTGTGTGGTTATCCGCTTGCAAAGCATAATCTGTCATGTGTTAATGCTTAAATATATACTAGAGAAGAGTTAAGACATAAGTCATAAGCTTATTCTGATATTATTAAAGAAGAGAACATCTATTGATGGTCTCTCTCTGTCCTAGTCAACTTTTGAACAGTGACCAATTGTCATTCCCACTGATGGGAAAACCCATGTTTATCTCTAGAATAACAAGCTCCATGCAGTCTTTCTGCAAAGTCATTGTTTGGCTTTGAATTTCTGAGAAAAAGCACCTGTCAACACTCAAATTCTCCTAACAGGCCTCAAATCCTAGGTGCATAACACCCACATCTAGTTATACCATTCTAAACTGTTCAAACTGTATTTAACCTGATTATATAGTTTTCCTTCTCAACAATCCCTACTCTTATCCATTCAATGCCCTTGGCGGTTAATGGACAACAATAGAAAGTAATTCCATATAATTCCATAATAGTCATACAGCAGTTCCTTCAGTTGTTATACAATTGCAAAAGTTTCAAGTATGATCTTAAGTCAATTACCTTGGGAAAAATTATTGAAAGTATGAGGCATTGTACATACATGTCATCATCTTAGAACATCCAATAAAAATAAGAAAATTAAAAACAAAGTAAATACATTTCAAATACGTTTTAGTGTCTGCTACATCTCAATGGGACACTTGTATAAAGTGTCTGTGACTCGCACTGATTACGTTTGGAACCAGTGGAAACAAGCAGGATGAACAATTCATCCTCAATAACAATCATACATGGGTATTAATAACAATTCTCATGTATGGTACAGATATCATTATACATAACAATAATCTGAGAATTAATACAGGTAGTTCCACAAATCCAAGAACAATGTTGTTCAAAACACAAACATGTAGTTCATACATACATACAGTGGGTATATTAAAGAATCACCCCCCTGTAAAATAATCACATTTTGTTGCTCTGCAGCCTGAAATGAAAACAGACAGACACAATTTTTGTATCATTCAGCTGTACGAACAACTCAACATCCAAGTGAAAAATATAATATCAACTTGTCAGAAAAAATAAATTACAAATTAAAAAACAGAATCACTGAGTTGGAAAAAGAATCACCCCCCTACCAAAAATTACTTGTAAACCCAACCAGGTGTAGTTAATCACCTTCTCAATAGCACACAACGCCAATTGATTTTCAACTGTGATGATCTGTGGTCATTTTGATTAGCTCAGCATGAAATATTGTCAAGGCATTGTCAAATGATCTACAGGATAAAGTTGTGGACATGCACAAGTCAGGAGATGGATACAAAACAATTTCAAAGGCTTTATCAGTGCCTAGAAGCACAGTGAAGTCCTAAATTAAGAAATAGAAGGCATTTGGTACAACACAGACCGTCCCTGGGTCAGGACGTCACTCCAAACTGGATGAAAAAGCCAGGAGGAAACTGGTCAGAGAGGCTACTAAGAGGCCTACAGCAACTATGAAGCAGTTGCAGGAATTCATGACAAAGAGTGGTCATTGTGTGCATGTGACAACAATACCACAAATTCTCCAGGAATGTGGCTTCTATGGAAGGTTGTAAGAAAAAAGCCACTCCTAAAGAAAGACCACATGCAGTCACAACTGAGCTTTGCCAAAACGCACCTTTAAGATTCTAAGGCCATGTGGAAAAAGGTGTTATGGTCAGATGAGACTAAAATGGAATTCTATGGCCTCAATGCCAAGCAATATGTCTGGCAAAAATCCAATACAGCTCACCATCTAAATAACCATTCATACAGTAAAGCCTGGAGGTGGTAATATCATGTTATGGGGTTGTTTCTCTGCAGCAGGGACTGGAGCACTTGTCAGGATAGAAGGATGGGGCAAAATACTGTCAAATTCTTGAGGAAAACCTGCTGCTCTCTGCCAGAAAGTTGTCAAAACGATGAATGTCCTTGCATGGCCTAGTCAGATCCCAGACTTAAAACGCATTGAAAATCTGTGGAATGACTTGAAGCGAGCAGTCCACGACATCAAATTTAACTGAACTTGAGCAGTTTTGCAAAGGAGAGTGGTCAAATATTGCAACGTCTAGGATGTTCAAAGTTAGTAAAAACATATCCCAACAGACTAAAGGCTGTAATTAAAGCAAAAGGTGGTTCAACAAAATACTGAAACAAGGGGGGTGATCCTTTTCCCAACTCAGTGATTGTTTTATTTATTTATTTCTGACATTGGTGTTATGTCTTTCACTTGGATGTTAAAAGTTGCACTGTGTAAATACAGCTGAATGAAATAAACTGTCTCTTGCTTCATTTCAGAATGCAAAGCAACAAAATGTGATATTTTATGGGGGGGGTGATTCTTTTCTATACCCACTGTAGTTCTCAGTCTTAAGTCCTTGTTGTCTGCATACACATGTATGTCAGTATATGCAGATGTGAAAATAGTCACATTTCATCATGTTCATTAGGGCCAACCAAATTCTTGTCAGTAAATTTCTTTTTTACTCAGTCTTAGCTTAAATTGCAATCTATCGTTTCTCTGTGCTCTCTCTCAACTAAGATGTGTACAAAAGCAAATACATATCTAACTCTTCTTTTAAATGTCAGATAGTTCCTGATTAAATCTAATCTAATTAATTTTCAGCTAGTTCTTAATATCAACTTTCTATCTTGGCATGTCATACGAAACATCTAATCCAAATGCATACTATATTGTAAATACTTACGTGAGCTAACCCCTAGACACTTCCCCTAGCAACTGGCTTGAAATTGTCCATCCTCGTCATTCACTGTTATTTCATGTCTTCAGACACCCTGCTACAAAGCTGTAATCGTTGACTTTCCTTCTCAAAGTCTTTTCTTGTATCTTCTTTATTGACACTGTCTCTCACTGGAACTGTGTTGTTCTCATTTCCTTCTTGAAATGGTTCTCTTAGAACTGGTTTGTTCTTGAAACTTAATTTTCATGCTTTTATACTGTCAGTATTTATTGTGATGGACCAAATCATCCATGTAAGTATTCCAGTCACTTCTGTCTGGAAACTTACCAAATAAACAGTGCTACTAGGGAAGATCAAAACAGGAGTTGCTTTAACTGTCAAGTTCAAACAAAGAAATATAACGATTCCATTTAAGAATTAAAAAAAACTGGTCGCTGTGCCATATAAATGACAAAATAGCTGGGAAGACATTTTAGATTTTAGTTCCGATCCCATGGCATATTTTTAATACGCAAAACCCCGGACACAAAACACAACAAATTTAAACCCATGTAAGTGGGGAATACAATCTTCAAACTCTGCAGATTCTGCTCAGAGGAAGCAAAGTCTATAGATCATCTGTTTTGGTACTGTCCATATGTAGCATGTTTTTGGACACAGGTACAGGATTGGATGAATAAATGCAACATTTATCTTCAATTAACAATACAGATAGCAATGCTTGGAGACTTAAAACGTGATAATCAGTTAATCAATAATATGATGATTATTTTGTCCAAAAAAATCTAATTTTAAGATAAGAGTGGATGGTTAATGAGAGGTGAAAGAGTTTCCTGGGATCGTAGGATGAAGCTGGGAATGTTAAGCGATAGAAAATGGCTTTAGCAGCAGACAGGGAGGAAGGGGAGATGCTTGAAGATTTCTGGGTAACTCTGGAGTTGTTTGCCAGAAATATTAAAGGAAGTGTAGGTCTTGATAGGTTAGCAATTTGCAGTGTTTCGTCTTGCACTGCTTGAGTCGGCCATTATGTTGGATGAGCCAGTCAGTTTGCAAATCCAAAAAAAGTTTGTGCACTGTTGTAGTAAACATCTTAATTAAATATTTTCCCTGATTTTGTGCAGTGATGCAGAACTGTAAACATTGCTGACTAGTGGGGGACACAAATGTGGGGAAAACTTTTATTTTTGTGATGTTTCCTGGTTTTCCTTTCTTCCCAATTCCCTCTAATCCTGCCTTGTTGGTAGCTGCGCAACTCCTTGTACAGATCTGTTGGACGACGAGGGGCATGCACACAGGGTCCCTGAAGGTGTGAAAATGACCTTGCCAAAGTAGAGTTTGACTGACCACTTTCTTCCATACAAAAAGAAGAACCGTGCCTTCCGTAGCAATATCATCTTCATGCATGACAATGCACCTCATGCTGCAAAGAATAAATCTGAGTCATTGGCTGCTATGGGCATGAAAGGAGAAAGTCATGTGTGGCCCTCATCCTCCCCTGACCTCAAACCCTATTGAGAACATTTGGAGCATCCTCAAGCAAAAGATCTGAGGGTAGGAGGCCGTTCGTATTAAAACAGCAGCTCTGGGAGGCTATTCTGACATCCTGCAAAGAAATTAAAGCAGAAATTGTGAAAGTGAATTGTGAAAGTGATATAAAAGAAGGGGTCCTACATTAATGTATGTTAGTATGTAACTTAAGTATGGTAACATGTAACTTAAGATGTGTTTGATTGAAATAGCTTTTGATTTCAGTAAATAATTATTCCTAATGCTCCACATTCAACAAATAACCATTTTCTGTTCTTTACAACCTATAAAATGTTTTGAAACTGTTGTGCATAATAATTTGGAACAGTGCATTTGGACTTTGTTCTATGAAATTAGAATTATACCCTAATGGTTGATGACTTGAAAATTATACAGACTGTCAATTGCATCGACCATTTAGGAAAATCAGTGTAAAATATAATTTGCATAATAATTTGGAAAGCGGTGTAGTCTTTACTTTTGTAATTTCACTAACCGGGTAATGCCAACCCTCATTACTGGAATTGTTGTAAGTAAGAGGAAACAATGGTAATGCTTCAACACCTTTATTGTGCAATCAGAACACCCTCCACATCTGTATGTAACCGCAGCAACATCAGCAGACCAATGAGGTAGACTTTCAAACTGTAAAAAGCAGCACAAGAAACTTGACAAAAGGAAAAAAAAGGGTGACAGTTGATCTTTGGAACAGAGCCTCAGAAGACAAAAGGGGTGGGGCCAGGTTATGGGAAGGAAAGCAATGTTTGGTCGCAACATACTTGCAAAGTTAAATCTACATTCAACAGGAATCAAGCAGCTACGAGAAACACTTCCAATGACAACGCCTGTCCTGCTGAAGTACGGACAGAACAAAGAAAACAGGTGACAAAACTAAAGTCAACCCTTTTCTTAAGTGCAAATTAAAAAAGTGCAACAGTAATTTTATTAAAACTATGTACAGTAGACGGTCTGGAGGTCAGGGTTCATGTTCCAGTAAGAATTTCCATTGAATCTGATTAAGGGGTTTGCCAGGTAATTTTGACTGGTCAGCATCTAGGAACAGATGACAAAAAGGCTGGAGCGCTGACACAGCTAGACAGAACAAAGGCTTCACCACCTCATGTTAGTAAAAAAACAAAACGTACAAATCAACAGCCCCAGACAATTGTTGTAATTAAGAAGAATTAGGGCGAAAAATTAAAAAGCAGTCAAGTAGATTCTATTAAGTTACCATGTTAGGAAGTAAAACCTTGTGTAAAAATGGGTAAAAAACCAGCGTAAAAATGTCAAGATAGGCTACTGGACAACTGAATTGCAAACTCCTATTCCAAAAAGAAAAAACTACCTCAGGAGGGGTGATGTGGGATGGACAAAATTAATCAAAGGCACAGTCTGGCTTTTGGGCAATGGAACCTCAAATAAGTAGTGTGGGAACCACACACCCCCTCCAAAAAAGAAAAAAGCTCTAAAAATCAAGGGTGAGAACTTAGGTTTCAATGGAGGCCTCTATGCCCTGTCCTAAAACAGAAATCCCCTCAAGGACTCCCAAAGCCTTAAGTACATTTAGTGAAAACAAGTAAACAGCAAAAAGAGCAGTGCATTAGTTAATACTCCTAGTGGTTCTTCACCCAGGCCCTGTGGATGGGGACAAGCACTGGGGCTTCTGTGGATGACCAATCCTGCATGATGCCTCCTGGCTCTTGTAGGGGTCCTCAGAAGGCCTCTGGCCTGTTAGTGGCAGGCAGCTTAGCTGCTGTTCAGGCTCTTCTGGTTCTTCATGAGGGGTCTGTGGCTGCGGAGCACATCCATAGAGTGCTGCCAGTGCCAGCAGGAGCGGCAGTAGTACTTAAAGCAGGCCTGAAAAAATGACAAGTGATTCAGTTTCCACTGATTTGTACAAATAACCAGGAATGGAGATTGTTCAGGGAACTAAACCAAAATGGATTAACACTACAACTGCCAAAAAGTGCAAGTCTGAAATATAACATTACAAACAGAAACCTATTTATATTTTATACCCCTTCTTCCAACTTAAACCATCAAAGATCACATGCCACTTAGCCTTGGTACCCAGGAGGCACTTATCTGGTACCTGGGCACGAAGCACTTCAAACTTAATGAATTATGTTAATGGATGAATGGCAATAACCCCAGATCATTAATCTGGGCTGAATTTGAATTAACAATGAGCAGTGTCCAAAATAATTTTTACATCTAGGTTTAACATAAAATGTAATTAATATAATCATTGCGTTTCTTGTGTCTCAGAACTGTCGCCGATTATTTCAATGAACAAAAA
Source organism: Umbra pygmaea (assembly GCA_016801145.1). Lineage (NCBI taxonomy): Eukaryota > Metazoa > Chordata > Actinopteri > Esociformes > Umbridae > Umbra > Umbra pygmaea. The sequence goes on from JACXGM010021734.1 coordinate 14,762, forward strand.
TGATCTTTCTCCAACATTTGTGTTATAGAACAATGACACTTAATCCACGCATATTGCTTCTTAATGTAACCCAATTTACATTTTCCTACTCACAACAAAAATATTAAAAAATTGGGAAAATAAAATTAGATCCAAACAAAAACAAAAGTTTTTGGGTTTATTTGTGAACAATTTAAGGTAGCTATTATTGTTTTACATTTTTTAAAGCCTAACAAAAATACAACAGCCTGTGTTCTTTGAAATATTACATTTCCTAATACATTCAACAAACAAAACTAATTAATCTATTTTTAGACCATTTTATTACGTGTGATGCTGACTGGATGTGGTCTAGAGGCTGCGGAGGAGAATCGCCATGCGAATGGAGAAGATTAGTATGCTAATAAAGCCAAGCAGCTTTCATAGCTTATTACATCACATTTATAACTACACAAATTGTTTTGAAACCTCAGGGGAAAAAGTGGAAAATTAGTAAATTAAGAGATCAGTAAAACCTGATCTCAATCTTATTTTTCTTATATGAAAACAATGGCAAGTGTGAAGAGCTCATTTGCAAGTACAAAGTTGAAGGGAATTCTAGACCTTAGTGTCTGACTAAGACCCCTGGAAACCTTCCCATCTGTTTCATTCAATAATGTTCAAATGTGGGCTCTTAGTGCTTAGCACTATGAATCTTTCTAGTGATATGGAGACACTTTGAAACATGCCTTTTCTTGAAGTGCTAATACCTACTAAGGTTAAGTTGATCATATCATATCCAATTGAATAAAAAATTGAGCTAAACCACCAGTGAAACTGTATTCCTTCATTATGGCCAGTTCCTTCATATAATATCCCATTGACATTGGAGCCTGCAATGTGTGCCATGCATTACAAAGATAACAAATAGAAGTCCAATAATTAGTTATTTTTTAATGTTATTTTCAACACAGTCAATCTTTTATGTGGGCAATCTAATCAAAACATTTTCAACATTATCCAATGCTGTTTCACTTTGACTGCTACACATACTGTGTATTACTTCACAATTATTTAGAAAATGTAAGATACAAAAATGTACAACATTAGCAATGCAAACTAAAAAGTCCTAAATACACAAACAAATAATACATAATTTACTCAGAATTATTATTTTATGCCAGGCTTTAAAATCTCACTGTTGCAGCAGTAAGGGTGATCGTTGTAGGTTGTAACAATAATAATCCCAACTACTGAAATATAGTTTTGATTGTTTGATGCAGAGGTCGGCAGAGTTGTTTTGTGTCTGCAGAGAAGCCAGGGTGGGATTCTTGCTAGAATGAAACTGGCATTTTAGGGGGGAGAAATTCAATCAAACCTCCACATGGTTGGTAACAGGCTAGAATAGTGGGTAGATGTTTACTGCTTTCGTTCCTAGAGAACTGTTTCTATTTCTTTATCAACCTAAACATTTATATGATCTGCTCTCTTCCAGATAGGGAGGCAATCAGAGAAATACAACCTATTTTAAATGGAAACTTCTTCACAAGGATTAAGTAGTTTATAGCTACTTTATATACATTACATATAATACATAAGGAGGATTCATAATTCATCATCAAATTAGCCTACAGTACGTCAACATGGGTACTGGCACCATACGAGTGCTGGTTTAATTGATTCCATTCGCCAATGCACAATCATTGTGCACATATAAAACTTGTCAAACCATACGATGCCTATTCAAAACTAAAAACAAAATACATGTTTTTTTAACCTCCATATTTAATTAAAACACATTTATATTAGCAGGGATGTTAGTGTTCTCAAACACTGTTTTAAAAATATTTCTGATGTTGAGTTTAACAGCAAGAGGAATTCATTTACTTGACTGCGCAATTGTGTGCAAAAAGTGAAGAATGTTTCATTTCGACACATGGGGCAAGATAATATCTGTAGTTAAGTGAGACAAAATCCCATGTTTTTTTTTTGGGGGGAAAGGTCAGCTTCAGTATTTGACAACATGGTTGTCATTGTTCTATATTGTGCATCATTTCCAATCCCACTTTGTTTTTTTATTATTATTGCCCCTACACTCCACACCCATCCCAACCCTTTCCTACCGTGACCAAATGTTGAGACCAATTACCTATGCCATTTTAATATTATCTCTAGCTTATACAATTTGTGTTATTTACAATATTTACAAATCTTGTGCGTTTTACATATTCCAGTTTCATTTGCTCCACACCTCATCCACACCCAACACCATCCATCTATCTTTTAACCAAAGCCATATTGGGTTATTATTAGCCATATAAATTTCTACTCTACTGTGATGCTTCACATAATTATAAAACCTTTCTATTCTCAATGACTCCACCAATTTAGAACTAAAGATAAACATCTTTGCCAAAATAATTATCAAATTATTAATTGCCTGACTACTACATTTTAAGTCTCCAAGCAT
>JACXGM010021735.1:0-10715 GCA_016801145.1 Umbra pygmaea
CAACCCATCCCCACCCCGACTACGCCTCGATATCCTGTCCATAAATACTACAAACAGGATTGGTGACAAAGCGCAGCCCTGGCGGAGACCAACCCTCACATGAAACGAGTCCGACTTACTGCAGAGAACCCGGACACAGCTCTCGCTTTGGTCATACAGAGATTGGATGGCCCTAAGAAGGGACCCCCTCACCCCATACCCCTGCAGCACCTCCCACAGTATCTCCCGGGGGACCCGGTCATATGCCTTCTCCAAATCCACAAAACACATGTAGACAGGATGGGCATACTCCCAGGCCCACTCCAGGATCCTTGCGAGAGTGAAGAGCTGATCCGTTGTTCCACGACCAGGACGGAATCCACATTGTTCCTCTTCAACCTGAGGTTCGACTACCGAACCCTCCTTTCCAGCACCTTAGAGTAGACTTTACCATGAACTTTTTCTTGTTGTTCAACATCTGGGAGTCTTGAAATTTGATTTTCCCCTTAAGTTGTAGCCCACATCACTCTCAACAAAACATTTCTGTATGTTGCTAGGCAATAAATTGTTTCTTACCTTGAACATAATTACTGCTGTTTGGAATTCGACTAAATCTAGTAATTGTAATGTTTTAGACTGTGAAAATAGTGAATGTGTGTTCCAAGTATCCAATGTTATGAAAAATTCTTATTGCTCTTTTTTAAAGTATGATTAACGATTTCAATGAATTTTGATGTTTCCCCAAACCTCTATACAGTAATTTAAATATGGTAACACCAATGAGCAATACAGAATGTGGAGTGATTTGTATTGTAGAACGTGTTTTGTTTTGGCCAAGACTGAAATACTTCTAGAGAGTTTTGTTTGGATATATTTTATATGAGATTTCCAGCAAATCTTGTCATCTATGATCACTCCACTCTTTCTATATTCACACTTTCTATTTGTAACTGAGCTTGATTGCTGGATTTGCAATTGGCAAATATCATGAATTTGGTTTTACTAACATTTAGTGATAACTTATTAATGTCAAACCATTGTTTTATTTTTCTAAATTCTGAAGAGATTAAGTCCAGGAGTTGCTGTAAATTCTGACCAGAACCAAAGATATTTGTATCATCTGCAAATAATACAAATCTCAGTTGTTCAGATACTTTACATATGTCATTTATATACAGGATAAATAGTTTTGGTCCCAATACTGACCCCTGGGGGACACCACATGAAATGTCTAAACATTCTGATGTATAATCTTCCATCTTCACAAATTGTTGACTGTCTTTTAAATAACTGCTTAACCAATTCAGCACTAACCCCCTAATCCCAAGCCGTTGCAATTTATTGATTAATATGTCATGATTAATTGTAACAAATGCTTTTTTCAGATCAATAAATACCCCAACTCCATATTTCTTTTTGTCCATGGAATTTGTGATTTCTTCAATGAGATCAGTTAAAGCTAGTGATGTTGACCTATTTTTTTCTAAATCCATATTGACTATCAGTCAGTAATTTGTGTTAATCTATAAATTTATCCAATCTATCATTAAAGAGTTTTTCTCTAATTTTTGAAAATTGTGGCAGTAGAGAGACCGGCCTGTAGTTTGTGAAGTGGTGTTTATCCCCAGTTTTGAACAAAGGTATGACTTTGCTGTTTTCATTTTAGTTGGAAATTTACCCGTTTGAAATGATGAATTAAACATGTAAGTTAATGTTTTTCAGATTCCCTCAAGACATTTTTTACTGTCTTGATATCTATTTCGTAACAATCTGTGGATGTTTTAGTTTAGCATTTTTTTTAAATGTCTATTATTTCTTCTACTGCTTTGAGAAACATTGAACATTGGTTTCTTTCAGTAAGGTCATTATATCTATTATCGATTTTCTGTGGAATAGGAATTTTCCCTGCTAACTCAGGTCCCACATTTGCAAAATTCTTATTAAAGTTGTTGACCACATCCTCCATATTATTAATGTTCTTTTCATTACAAGTAAAGTACTGTGGATAATTTGCCTGTATTGTGCCCTTTCTTATAATCCTATTCAATGTTTTCCATATCCTTTAATTTCAAAATCTGAGCACTTTTTACTATTCATCCAGGTCTCTGATATAGCTATTATATTAAAGGGCTGTTTGAACTGATGTAGATAATGCTCAATGTTGTGAAAATTAGCATATAGGCCTCTGCTGTTAAAGTGGATTATTGATAATTGGTTTTCAGCATTAACTGAACTATTAAACTGTTCCTCCGAGTAGTAAAACCAATTGCTGTTGTTGTTGATTAAAAAGTTGTTTACGGGATCAATATCATTTTCCAAGTCCTCTGCGTGATGTTACGTGTATTGAAAGATGTTCATCTCTAGTCTATCCACATCAACAATTCTCTGTAGTAGTTTATTAGCTCCGGTACGTGTGTGAGTTGTAAATGTCATGGTACGGTCAGCAATTCAACATACCTTGTTGTCGATTCAATATGTCTATTTTGGTTTACTTGACCGGGGATGAATGATCAGTTTGTCTTGTCGTAAATAGGCAATGTCCCCCCTTCCTCTCGCTGCTCTCAGATCTGGCATTAGTTCCTTCCTAGTTCTTCTGACAGCTTCTGTCAAATCCTCATTGATAAAGATTTTGGATCCTTTTAGTAGCTTAGTGCATTGTAGTATAGCAGATCTGTCCATTTGCCTGAGAAATTTCACCATAATTGGCCTTGTTCTCTCTCCAGGTTTCCCTATACGGTGGGCCCTTTCCACTTCAACCTCTCGTTTCAGATGTAATTTTGTAGTAAGGGGGTATAAAGGATACAATTAATGTGCACTTATGAAGTTAAAGCATTAATAATTAATATTACCTTTCCTCCCCTGTTGCAATAGTCTGGGTTAAGAACAAAGAGATGCGTAATACACGCGTATATAGGATTGATAGTAAGACGTTGTTGATATTTCCTATCTAACTATCTGACCTCATAATGATCCCTGTGTGTAACAGCTACGGAAACAAATACCAGAGCGACCCGGGAAAACTCAAACGCTACCCGTGATACTCAGTAAACAGTGCATAGGCTACCTAGCTTGAACTGTGTGCCTGATAAAGGCTGAAACTTCAGAGCAGACCGCAACAAGATAACTTACATTCCCATTAATAACACCTGTACAACCTTTACAAGTAATAATACCAAACTCCCTTTATGGGTGGATCAAAACCAAAATCACCTAGGTACAGGTTTAAATGTGTGATATACATTGGGGTTTGCCCCCTTTCCATGAATCTTAATTCATCCCAGGAGGGATGAGAAGCCAGCTGTTGAAGGAGTCATTATTTGATCCTATAAACATTTATTTCCCACTACAATTTCTCCGCCAATACATTCTTAACTTTTTCCTCTGTCTCAGCCCAGGTCTCCCCTGATGCCTCCTGTATTCCATCGAAGACTAGGTTGTTACGCCTGGATTGTCCCTCCAAGTACTCCATTTTGTCTGACACGGCTAGTAAACTGTCACAAACTTTAATGTCCGATTACATTGCGTTACCGCGCTCGGTTTGCTTAGCGCTATCGATTTTAAGCTCATCAACATCTTTTTGTGTAAACTGTAAGCTGGTTGTTATATCCTGTAGATCTTTGGTTATTGCATCCAAACTATTGTTTGTGGAGTCCATGATCATTTTAACAAAGGCTTTGAAATTGTTGTGTTGTTGTTCCAGCAGCGCCTCAAACATTTCCTTTTGTTGCTGCATCAGTTTATTTACATGAGTGAGTGACACATATTCTTCGTCCGATTTCGCTTCTGCCTTTGCTTTTGGTGGCATTTTACCATTTGTTTTGTTATTCTATTTGAATTCAAATGTGAGCCTTCGGTACACACAGTTCTTCTCACAAGGATCAGTTCTCCTCTCTGTAGGCCGACCACTCACAGGTGAATGGAGAGGCTAGTTGTTCCAGTAGACGTCCTGCTATACCACACTAGTTAGCATTTGTGTTCACAGAGTGGTGTTAGGGTGGATGGGGTTATTTGTGAAATATTGTCAATTTTTGGAAACAATAACTGATCATGCAGAAAACTTTTATTTAGGGATAGTTGTCAGGTGAAGCGGGAGCTTCAGCAGTAGAGGGAATTTAGTCAAAATTGAGACCAGCATTATGTTATAATTGGACAATATTGGAGGACAATATGGATTCATGAGCCCGGAAGCATCACACGTGACACTTAGACTTTCCAGAATGACAATGATCCAAAAACAAAGACCAAGTCCACCCTTTAGTGGTTACAGCAGAAAACAAGGTTCTGGAGTGGCCTTCACCGTCTCCTGACCTTAAAGTGATGGTTCGGAGTAATATAAACCTAGGGTCCTTTGCACCTTGACCTCGAGCCAAACAACCCCCCATAAGCTTTTTCCGTTGTTATAACATTAGTTGAGTTAGAGCTATCAGCCAAATGGCTTAGTGCAGGCGCTAATTCATACTTGCACGTGACGTCACAACTACTGGCTGGCGGGCAAGAACATCATTCTCCTAGCATCAAAACCTAGTAAGCTAGGTGGCGTAGTCAGTTTTCCCACTCAAAATTTTGTGTTTTAAGGTAAAAACAACATGCAAGATAGTAATATTAATACATACATCAATTAATTCATGCATGAATTCATGATAACCAGAGATGGTTACAAGTCTTTGAGCTAGAGTCCAAGTCAAGTATCAAGTCTTTGAGCTAGAGTCCAAGTCAAGTCTCAAGTCTCTGAGCTAGAGTCCAAGTCAAGTCTCAAGTCTCTGAGCTAGAGTCCAAGTCAAGTCTCAAGTCTCTCATGGTTATGAGTGTTGTATTACCTGCTGCGTTCCATCCAGGCTGCTTAGAACACTACATAGCTAAACAGTATAAGAAATTCAAAGCATGTAAATGTAATACAGTATGTTATTATGACTACTTTATCTATTAGAATACTGTAGTAGCTTTGATGATTTGTTTGGTGTATGTAATCAGTGTAAACAGGCTATTGCAATATATGACAAAAACACCAGGAATACTTTAGTTTAAAATTAATAACTATATTTTGCCTTATAACATGGACATACAGAATACTTCACACCAAATACTGATGTACTAAAGAAGAAAGAATTTGCTTGTCTGTTGCTGAATCATAATGACAGACCTTGCCTCCTATTGTGAAGGCTCTGTGGGGCCATGATAACTTAATACAGAAAATATTATACCTCACCATGCCATAAATTACATCCTCCTCCCAATTAGTGCAAACTGTAAAAAAAACAAATTGTAGCAAAATGCAAAACACAATTGCTGCCAAAAACAAGGTCAATTATTAGACAGTTACTCTAAAATTATTAGCAATAATAATGGTAAAAGGCACAACCACGTAATGTGCACTGCATTTACAACTAATGACAGCTTATAAACTACGGTAAGTCAACACCTCAAGTCCAGTGTAACGTTATAAAACAGGTAACATTACATGATCAACATTAACCTGTAACCTGTTTGAAACCACTTAATAATTAACGCGGTGGCAGCCAGCGGGACGTAAATGATTACGTTCATCAACTATCACAAGTTTGGCAAGCAAACAAACGCTCATTCATCTTTTCATAACATCTAGTGAATGACAGTCGGAGTAACCTACCGTTGCCTTGGACGTATCCAAAACAAGAAGCAAGCTAACGTTAGATGGCCAATGCTGAGCTAAAGATGTTTGCTAACCTATTAGGTTGCGGTTTCAGGTGCCTGGTAAAATTAAATGTGGTTGAACCAGAATCCTTTATCGTAATAGCACATATTTTGCATTCAGCGCTTCTTTTGTTGTATGACGTTTTTACAGCCACAGCTTATGGTGAATGGCACAATAGATGCCGGTGCTGTTGACATGTTTGTGTTGTCCTCTCTCACTTGTGGCCATGCGCAGCAGATACCCACACATATTACGTAGTACTTAGGTTACGTAGGTATTTTATAATGCGGAGATAATGCGGAGATAATGCGGACGATTCCTAAAAATAAATATTGTTCACGAGTCACGCATCTCGAGTCTGAGTCGAGTCTGAAGTCTTTTGAGGACGAGACTCAAGTCAAGTCTGAAGTTACTGTGTGTGCGACTTAAGTGCGACTCGAGTCCGAGTCTCAAACTCGAGTCCCCATCTCTGATGATAACTCATGTACCCTTATGGTAAAGTGTAACCAGAGTGCTTATTCTAAACAACAACTGTGACAATTTCATAGTGGGTTGGTGTAAACCGGGACATTTCAGCATAGGCAGGGTGTACGTATTCAGATGAAGACTTCATCACAAGACGGAACAGATTAGCAAACGTTAGTGGGAAGCTAGCTAACTACTAGTAACACCTTTGCTTTGATTATGAAGGTATTCCTGTTTTTCAGATACAACAGCGTTGTTAACCCATTCACACTTGAAAAAAGTTAGCTAGTAACAGTATACGTACTTTTGTAGGCTTTCATGTTTTGTGCAGTGTACAGTAAGGTGACGGATTCTCATAAATATCTCAACTCCAAGTTTGGTAAAGACTTTGCAAGCTTCAAAGCAATGACAGTTACGAGTATGTTAATCTTTTCATATTATCTAATTTTATCATTTGGTTGATTGATTGTATTATTGGAAATCCATGCCGCAATTCCCCTGGCTGGCCACTGTTCATCACCATTTTATCGGCGTTTCTTGCCCTCCAGGTATCCATGGTAATCACGTGACTGCAAAGTATGAATGGAACCAAGGGTGTATCTCATAAATAACCCCACTAATAATGCCCGGAATGTTACCAAACTTCTACAGTAGTACAAATATGTTCTGTACTTATAAAACAAGGCATTGAAAAGTTTGTAAGTACACCAGAAGCATATTTAAATAACACTTGTCTGATGGCTGCTACTCTCAGCTGCTAGGCAATACATGTTGTGCTCTGTGCGTGATCTTACGGGATATTGCGAGATCACGGTAACAGCTGAGAGTAGCAGCCATCAGGCAAGTGTTATTTAAATATACTTCTGGTGTATGAGAATCCCTCTAGACCGAAATGGAATACTTCACTTGCACATACATATATAGTGGTACTAAACACTTGTACATACATATATATACTTCACTTGCAAATACACATATATACTTGTACAAAGCACTTGCACATACATATATACTTCACTTGCACATACATGCATTCTTCACTTGCATATTCATATATTCTTTACTTGCACATACATATATACTTCACTCGCATATACATATATACTTCACTCGCACATACATGCATACTTCCCTTGTACATATATACTTCACTCACATATATACATATATACTTCACTCACATATATACATATATACTTCACTCGCATATATGTAATGAAATCCCTCCCAAGGTAAAAAGGGAACAATGTTTAGTCTATAAAGGTTTCTGTAAGTCCAAGGTAGCAAAAGCTCAGGTGAAGGTACAGAGGACAATCCATAAACACTGAACAAACAATGCACGGGTCAGGCCAGAATATCAAGACAAGAATATAGGCTAAGGGACAGAGGATAATCCAAGGCAGAATACATAACAAAGAATGCAAAGGTCAGACCGGAACAACAAGACATGAATAGAATGCTCAGTATAAAGAAATCAATACTCACAATACCTCGCAAAGAGGCAAGAGTATGTGTGTGCTTATATATACACTGCTTGAGTGGGAGCAGGTGTACTGAATATGGGTGATTGAGTCTGGGTTATGGGAAACGTAGTTCTGAGGAGGCAAGACCAGGGAAGCTGTTCACAAGGAAGATGAACTAGGGAATGGGAATTGTAGTTCTGAGCAATCTAGGAAGGGGAAGATGTAGTTCTCTGGGAAGAGGAACTGAGAAACGTTACAATAGACATATATACTTCACTTTCACATACATATATACTTCACTCGCATATACATACATACGTCACTTGCCTCAAGGGCAACAGGAACAGAATTTAGGATGAGTGAAAGCCGGGAGGGGATGAGGATGGGCAGTGGGAAGAATGAGGAGGAGGAGGTAGCATCCTGCTTCATCTTGACTGGGATGCCACCCAGCCAGCAGGACATTGCCAGACCCATTTTAGGCCACACACTATGTTAGCGCCACAGATTCCAGCTATAGAGAAAACACAATCATTTACTTTACATCAATCAACATTCAGCAGCCTATTATCATTTACATTTTAGCAGACTCTCTTATCCAGAGCAACTTACAGTAAGTACAGTAGACATCCCTCAGAGCATCTATGTGACTTGCTCAAGGGCACCAACACATTTTGCCCACTCGGGAATTGAACTTGCAACATACCGGCAACCTTCAGTCCACAAGTTTGACTCCCTAACCACTTAGCCACCTGGCGACCAGACTGATCTTGTAAACCAATGATTCAAATTGATGTGCACTGAAAATGTGCTGATATAAAAATAGTTTTCAGTCTTGAAGACAACAAGAGCATCAAGATTTTGAACCAAGACTGGGCAAAGTCCAGAACTGGCCTTCTATTAATAAAATAATAAAAATATATCTGTTATCCAAAATATAAATCATTTTATGGTTAATCACACCTAATGTAGTAGGCTACATTAGATCATGTTATTTGGATAATGATTGGTTAATGAGATTTTAATAAATATGCAGAGGATAATAGAAAGTCACTTACCTTACACTTTCACTGAGTTGGTGTCTCTTATTCGTGATCATGCCTTTATAACTTATAACTATCTTCACAGACCGAGCATGTGTGTCTGCGGTTATCATTGTCCAGTGCGTAAACATCCGGTCCGGTGCTTCCGACCGACCTCCGCTGCAGGAACAGTCCGACACCAGAACCACGTCACACAGACAGGCATGGCAAGGGCACGAGATTATGTGACCTCAATAGTTAAATTATGTAATGAAAAGAACAAACATCAGATAGTAGGCCTAGGCCTGAACAGAGGCTTAACATTACGTATGCACAATATCTGTACATTATCTGTCTTTTTTATTGGATTCTCAGTTAAATGCCTGCATATTGTTTCCTTTCAAATCTCCTCTTCACATATTTGTCGCAATACTATTTTCTCCCAATACCAAATTCTTCATTATGATTTTTTGGTGTACAGGCTTACGTCCGTCTTTCCATATCGCTTTCTCCATTACTTGGTGCCTTTTCCTTATCACGTCCTGTAATGAATAAACACATACAGCGCAAAACAGATTAAGCGGACGAGGCTCTGGCTTTTAATTGCTAAAAAGACAAAAATAAAATAAAACCAGAAGCGGATCATGACATTTCACAGCGAGAGCATGCGCAGAAATACACTTACCTAAAGGATTATTATTCAATGCATTTACTGTACGTACACACCGCCACAGACTTGACCTTCCAAAGAAGCTCTGGACGCGCTGTCATGGACGCTTGCCAAAAAAGTATGGGGAAGCTTTTGATGCTTTGGGCGCTTTGGCCGCTATGACGTGGTATGATCAGGCTGTAAAAATAGGGCAGGACTAGCATACGTAACTAGCATACGTAGCCTACTTAAATATATCATGAGAAAATGAATTGCATTCCCGCTTAAATCGAGGGAACTTTTTTCCAATCAGAGTTGAACTCATCCTCACATGTGTATCACTGGATCATTATGGATCATCACGAAGTGGTTGTGTTTGGTGCTGCTTTATTGATTTGGTTAGAACGAAAGTTTACATCGAATGTTTCACTGGGATCAGCCAGCGCAAAGGACGTCTATATTTCGATTGGTTGCTGGTCGTTAGCCGCTGAACCACGTCATAACTCATTACTATAAAGTTGAACAAACTTAAACTTTTCGGCTTGACGCTCTGGTCGCTCAACACGCCCAAAACGCGACGCCGACTGATTTGCCGGTCCTTGCAGCTGAGAGAAGTTGGCTTCCATTGAAAATGAATGACTTCCCGTAACTTTGGAAGCTCAAGTCTGTGGTGGTGTGTACGTACAGTTAGGGGGTGTGGTCCTGGTCAAGACAATCTCCTGAACTCCAAACTGAATGTCAGAATGGGAAAGAAAGGTGATTTAAGCATTTTTGAGCGTGGCATGGATGTTGGTGCCAGACGGGCTGGTCTGAGTATTTCACAATCTGCTCAGTTACTGGGATTTTCACGCACAACCATTTCTAGGGTTTACAAAGAATGGTGTGAAAAGGGAAAAACATCCAGCATGCGGCAGTCCTGTGGGCAAAAATGCCTTGTTGATGCTAGAGGTCAGAGGAGAATGGACCGACTGCTTCAAGCTGATAGAATGGCAACTTTGACTGAAATAACCACTCGTTACAAACGAGGTATGCAGCAAAGCATTTGTGAAGCCAGAATGCGCCCAACCTTGAGGCGGATGGGCTACAACAGCAGAAGACCCCACTGGGTACCACTCATCTCCACTACAAATAGGAAAAAGAGGCTACAATTTGCAAGAGCACACCAAAATTGGACCGTTGAAGACTGGAAAAATGTTGCCTGGTCTGAGGAGTCTCGGTTTCTGTTGAGACATTCAGATGGTAGAGTCATAATTTGGTGTAAACAGAATGAGAACATGGATCCATCATGCCTTGTTACCACTGTGCAGGCTGGTGGTGGTGGTGTAATGGTTTGGGGGATGTTTTCTTGCCACACTTTAGGCCCCTTAGTGCCAATTGGGCATCGTTTAAATGCAACGGCCTACCTGAGCATTGTTTCTGACCATGTCCATCCCTTTATGGCCACCATGTACCCATCCTCTGATGGCTAA
>JACXGM010021736.1:0-5000 GCA_016801145.1 Umbra pygmaea
ACACACACACACACACACACACACACACACACACACACACACACACACACACACACACGCTTTTTCACTCACTCACTGTCCTACACACGATAATGTTATGACACGTTAAACATTACAAAAGGTGTGTATATTTGTCCTATACACAATTACATTATGACACGTTACACTATAGGTTTGTATAAACTAGTTGCTCCCAAGTTCTTTAAGGGATTAAGGACAAATCCATCCACATCTACAGATTTGAGGGCATATATCACTTGCCATTTTTTTGCTGGATGTTTATTTGCATATCAATTCATTTTTTTTAATGCAATGAACATTGAATTTGTAATTTCTCCAACTTTTATAGTACTTTAATTGTAAAAATTGTGAGCCTGACATGTTTCATTTATTATTAATGAAATATGTCCCTTCATTTTCAAAGATTTACTAGCTGTCAGTTCAATTCTTATACACTGCTGCCATCCCTTAGTTGTAACTTCAAAAGTATGGGGAATTTGAGCACACACATATTTGACCACACACAGACATGCCGACAGGAATCTGACAGGGACACAATTATACATTTAGGGCCGCCCGGTAAAAAAAATATGACTGTGCAAAAACTAAACAATCCCAGTCCCCCCCGTCAGCGTCCCGCACACACACATACATGTAGATTCCTTCAAATGTTAAGGGGAAGATTAAAAAAGAGAAACTTTATCTGTGAATTCTCACATAATCACAATTGATTTAATATATTGCTACTCAGTCAGAATCTTATTAACCTGGAGTCCCAGTCTCTGTCACAATAATCATATGTGATGTTTTAGGCCTATTGGCAGACATCTATTTAAAATGTAAGCAATGGCACATAAAGAGCCTTTTTTACGTGTCCACTGAAGTTTCTCAGCTTGTACTCTAGTAACATGTGTGTGGTCATGTAGCTTTGCATAAAAAATGGTTGTCATTCGCAAGGCTACTTTTACTTTTATACTTTAAGTAAATTGCCACGCCTCTACTTTGTTACTTTTACTTGAGTAAAGAAGTTAAATCAGTACTTCTACTTTTACCAGAGTATTTTTTAACACAAGTATCTGTACTTCTACTTGAGTACGGGAAGTGAGTACTTTTGCCATCTCTGCTACTTGATTACTAATCACCCACCAGAGTGCGGACCCAAGAGTAAAGGACACATACCTTGAGTGTCCAGAAGGTGGTGCCAGCGTCCTACAAATCTAAACAAACAATCAATAAATTATATACAGCATGAAATCCAACATCACAGTAAGTTCCATGCCACAACATTCATATTTGAGTTCCTTAATGTCATGACAGTGAATATGCTTGCTGTTTGTAATTTTTTAAGGTTGCAGGAAATTAGCTTACATTTTTTGAAAACATCTACTTCAGAATAACTGGTTAGGGGCCTGGGTGGGATCTGAATGTTAGTGAAAAAGTGCAACAATATCCACTGCATACACACCTAAATTTTAAACAAGAAGTGCATCACTAAACCACAGGGAAAAAACAACAGCTTTACTAATGTCAAACAGCATGAAAAATTTAATAGAGCCCCATAGAAGAGATGTTTTGTCTATTACATTGATATTTTACATTTTAATCATTTAGCAGATGCTCTTATCCAGAGTGACTTACAGTGAGTGCATACATTTAGAGAAACTAGGTGAAAAAACCACAGCTTAGTAGTAAGAGCATTTAACATATGAAACAATGAATAGTTAAAAACAGTGCTAGAGAAGGATCATACAGATAGCAAAATATATCTCAAGAAAACAGAAGTGGAATAAAACTTGTTTTTTTTGTCAAGATATAAGAAAAGTCATTTCTCTGCTACTGAGACGCTGGTTCCTTTCCACAT
The DNA here is from genome assembly GCA_016801145.1 of Umbra pygmaea. Taxonomy (NCBI): domain Eukaryota; kingdom Metazoa; phylum Chordata; class Actinopteri; order Esociformes; family Umbridae; genus Umbra; species Umbra pygmaea. The sequence goes on from JACXGM010021736.1 coordinate 1,862, forward strand.
TCCAACATTTGTGCGTCTCCCTGTCAGCCTCAGCTATTAACTATGTTATTCCATAACTGACCAAATACACCAACAATATACATCTCTGGAATGAATCAAGGGACCACTGCAAAGTTTTCTTAAATCAACCCCATTAATAAACTCTGGAATGTGATCAAGAGAACGATGGATGGTCACAAGCTATCAAACAAAGCCCAGATGCTTGCTCCAGGAGTGAAATAAATTCACCCAATATCAATGTCAAAGACTGGTGGAGAGCATGACAAGATGCATGAAAGACAATTATTATTATTATTATAAAATTATTATTATTCCACCAAATATTGATTTCTGAACTCTTCTTATGTTAAAACATTAGTATTGTGTTGTTTGAAAATTAATATGAGCATTATTCAAGGTCTTACAACACTGCATCATTTTAGTTCTTTTTACCATTTTCTGCAAATAATTGCTCTGAATGACAATATTTTTATTTAGAATTTGGGAGAAATGGTGTCAGTAAAAAAACAAAAATGTTAATTTTACTAAAAAACCCATACTGTACCTATCAATAGTAAAACCAGATTGACGATTTTGCAGGGGTCTGTGTACCAGAACACACACAGGAACGTGTAACAGGAACACATTGACTGACAAGAGGAGGGACAGAGAGGGGCCCTGGGTCAGGAGGGACAGAGAGGGGCACTGGGACAAGGGCAGACGATGGCACAGGGACAGGCAGTTCAGGCAGCCTGGGGAAAGGCAGTTCAGGAGGCAAGGGGAAAGGCAGGTCAGGAGGCCAGGGCGGCAGGGTGTCTGGGAGCCCTGGCGGCGGTGTCAGCGACGGTGTCCCGGACGGGGATCTGGGCGTCGGCGACGGGGGTCCGGGCGTCGGCGACGGGGGTCCGGGCGTCGGCGACGGAGGTCCGGGCGTCGGCGACGGGGGTCCGGACGTCAGCGGCGGCTGAGCAGGGGGTCCGGACGTCAGCGGCGGCTGAGCAGGGGGTCCGGATGTCAGCGGCGGCTGAGCAGGGAGTCCGGACGTCAGCGGCGGCTGAGCAGGGGGTCCGGACGTCAGCGGCGGCTGAGCAGGGGGTCAGCGGCGGCTGAGCAGGGGGTCCGGACGTCAGCGGCGGCTGATGGCAGACTGCTGTCGGAGGTTCTGGCAGTGGGCAGTCTGCAGGAGGTGGCTGTCGCCACCCCACATAGCCCCCCCCGAAAAGTTTCTTGGGGAGACAGTCCTCCCTCAGGAGTGGGGAACCTCTGATGAGGGCTGGCATCTCCTCCTCATCGCTCTCATCCCTGGGGAGGTCGGCCATCTTGAAAGGGGTGCCACGTATGAGGGCCGGCATCTTTTCCTCCTCACTGTCATACCACTTGGGAAGTGGGTTGGCAACTGGGGCGGCAACTGGGGCAGTAACTGGGGCAGAAACTGGAAGCCTATCTGGGGCAGAAACTGGAAGCCTATCTGGGGCAGAAACTGGAAGCCTATCTGGGGCAGAAACTGGAAGCCTATCTGGGGCAGAAACTGGAAGCCTATCTGGGGCAGAAACTGGAGCTCTAGGGGAACTAATAAAGGGGTAGCCAGCCTGAGAGCTAGCAGGGTAGCTACATAAACTAGCCTGAGAGCTAGTGGGGCTAGCATACTGTGTGGGAAGGCTAGGGAAGGAGCTACCATTCAGACGGGCGTCCCATTGAATAGGACCACAGCCCTGTACCTGGCTAGGTGACGCTCCGACCTGTGAGTTGGGAGTCGAGGTGGGTGGCCGGTTCCACTGGGACAGAGAGGACAACAGCTTTGCCGCGCCCATCTCCCGGAACGGGGTAAGGCACATGCCGTCTTGCTGGGCGTCTTGAAGGCACTGTCGGAGGTGCTCCCCGTACAAAGGCTCCGTATTATCCAGCCCACGAAAACGCTTAGTTCCCAGCCATACCTCCAAACACCGGCGATTCCATACCTCCTCCTCGCTTCCACCACTGCTCCTTCGCTGTCTCATATATTTGGTCAGTCAATCTGTCACGACTCCCTCGGTGTATGTCGATAACAGAGACAAGAGCAAAGGAGTTTGTGCTAATGCGATAGCGTTTATTTAGAATAACCAAAATAATACTGCCACGTGGGGCTTACTAAGAAAATACCAGAACACACACAGGAATGCGTAACAGGAACACATTGACTGACAAGAGACAAGGGGAGAACACCCTGGTTAAATACAAAGACAAACTAATTACTAACTCAATACATTCGTGGCTAACCAATGACGTAACTAATAAACAATTCCAAACCAATGACAAACTAGACACAAGAGGGCGGCATAATCACACAAACAGAGGGAGCACAGAGACAAGACATAAAACCCTAACCCATGTGTGACACCCAGCATATGAAGGCATGACAATCAATGTGTTTACCAAAAGGGAATGTTTATGTTTTCTTCATTTAATTACAGTTTCCTGACGATTTTATTAATGAAGTGATTATTCTTGAAATAATTTGTGTCTGATTTATGTTAGATGATGTTGGTGGAGAGAATGGTATAAGGTGCCCATGCGCTGCCCAGGCATTGGATAACATATATACTGTATTTAGCATCCCTCACTTTGTAAGCACTGCTGGGGCAGTAATAACACTCACCTATTAGTCCATATGCCACTGGGTGAGAGAAGAATGTCTTAGTTTATGGACACAACAATTATACATTGTTGTGTGAGGTGAAGTGCATCCTCTTCAGTTGAAGTTCGAAAATGTGCGTCTCGTGCCATTACCCTCAACTTATAAGGTAGAAATTATACCACTTATAATGCACTGCAATGCATCTCCAAAAACAAGACAATTCTGTATGTACCTAAATTAAGATAGAATATGCTTAAAGTTTAAAATATTATCTGCCAGTGCACCAAGTTTTGACTCTAAGATGTATGAAAATAAGACAAAAACAAGGCAAAAAGTCTAACATAATAAGTAAATAAGATAAAAATATTTAAAATGATAAATACCTCATATATCATGACACACTAGGCTATTCTCCCTTACGTAAAAGTACATGAGCCGCTATTAATAATAAAAAGTATCAGTATCAATATCTGGCCCTGTATTACTTCTAAGTTTGCAATATCGCCCACTCCTACTACAAGGCCAAAAGCACGTTTTTTCAAAGCC
>JACXGM010021736.1:10000-17105 GCA_016801145.1 Umbra pygmaea
GTGTGTGTGCTATTTTTAGCAGTGTATAAAAATATTTTGATCAATTCACATCACAGCCAATACCAAGGCATATAATGTGTTTGTCTGTCTGTGTTCGAGTGTTTTGTGTGTGCCCGTGGGTGCATTTTTAAAAGTGCATTTTCAACAGTTCCAACACTGTAATGGCTAAGTGTCATTTCCAAAAGTGGCCAGCAGGTGGGGTCGCTGCTGTGCCTGGACCCTGGAGCAGAGCCGTATATATAGAGAATTTGTCCAACTAGGGAATCAAAGGTTCTGAGCTATCACATTATGCGTTTGGTTTTGAGGTGGTCACGTGTTTCGTAGACTCCTTATTGGATACCAATATTCATCTGTATCCCATTGACATAGTGCAGGAAATAGTGGAAAAATGTAATAAATTATTTTAAAAATGACATGATTCACAGAAAACGTTTTGGCTGCACAGAAAAACCGGGAAGCAGCAAAAAATTTCACAAGTTCCCCCGTGAACCAAAAAGGCAAAAAGTGTGTGAGCTGAATGTGAAATGAATTTGTTTTTTAGGCTACAATATGGGAAGGTTTTTTTTATGTCTGTTAATATTAATAATAGCCTAACAATGCAGTACATTACAATGCAGCACTATTTACAGTTACAATTTTTGCCATTGAGTAAGTTTAACCTGTCCTCTTCGATGGATGAACTACGAAAATTTACATCAGGACTTGGGAGATTGAAGAGAAAAAGGAAAACACTGCTCAGAGACTTATTAGGCGACGTCACGCACTATAATGAGCATTTTGAGGCCCATTTACGATATAGAAGGTACACTGGAATATTTCCGTAAGGGCCTTTTACATATTGACAAAAGTTGATAATAACATATATGTGCCTGTTAATCGTGAAAATAAGCAATTTTCAAGATAGCATATTCGCCCCATAGGGTTACACTGTAGAGTCATCTGACGATGGTATCCAATATGGCACCCGTGATTTGAGTTGAGCAAACTATATATACGGCTCTGTCCTGGAGTCACCTGACATTTAAAATGTTCTCCAACAAACTATCTCTAACGACCTTTACAAAATACAGTCAAACAATGTGTGTGTAGTATGTACAGGTGTGCGCATGTGTGTGTGCGTGCATGCATGTGTAATTACCTCTCTGTGAGGCAGGCCTTGGTCAGGATAATCCTAGTTAAGAGATTAGCGGGGGTGGGATCGAGCGAGAGTGAGGGAGGGGGAGATGAAGTCCCCGAGACACGACAGCCTGAATTATCTACTTTCATTGTAAGACTCCTAAACACAACAAGGTCTCTATAGTAAACACCAGGGGAGATCTGGCCTCTCTGCGCTCCCTCGTCCTCTACATAACGCTCGTCGAGTCTCTGTTAAAACATTCGGTTGTAGGGACGCCAGAACTCTAAGAGCCTTTTGGGTCGGCTTTCATGGAGACGCGCTGTTTGGACAGACAGGATGACTGGCTATAACGTGGACTTTAACAGCAGTTGAACTCTTGAAAGGAAACAGAATGGACTGTCTGTCCCCCGAGTTGGTTGGAGGAGGTGGTGTGGGGGTTGGAGGGGGATGCTGGACTGGCGGGTACAGTGAGGATGAGGACGAGCTGCTTCCTCTCGAAAGAGGCTCCAAAGACCCGCAGAAGATGCCCCCCCTGCAGCCTAAGAGTGAGGGTAGCCTGAGACGCCGTCTGCTGACCTCCAAGATCCACCAGCAGCGAGACGCGCTGTGGGCTCCCCGGCCCCTCGCCCAGGGGCCTCAAGACAGCAAGGGCCTCCAGAGGCACATACCCAGACAGGGATACCCATACCCCGGGCCCAAACCCAGCCGGCCTGGCCTTGTTCTCCACCACCAAGCAAGCCGGTCGTCCCAAGACTCCCAGCCAGTCAGACCAAGTTACTCGAACACCCCGGCCCAGCTGAGGAGATGCAGCTACTCTCCTCCAACACCGAAAAAACATCCTGGCTCCAGATTCCCTGCACCACCTCCTCTTTCAGGAGAAGGGAACTGCACTAAAACCGGACCGTCTAGCTATCAAAACTCTGGACTTCCATGCTACTCAATCCCTGGACCCTCTAACTATCCAACCTCTGGACTCACAGGCTACCCTATCCCTAACCCAGGATACTGTATTTCTAACCCAGGATACCCTAACTCTAACACAGGATACTGTAATCCTAACACAGGCTACCCTACCTCTAACACAGGATACTGTAATCCTAACCCAGGCTACCCTAACTCTAACCCAGGATACTGTAATCCTAACCCAGGCTACCATAACTTTAACACAGAATACTGTAACCCAGCCTATAACACCAGCCCCAGCAGCAGCCCAGACCCAGGACGCCACAACCCCACCCGCAGACCAAGCTATTCTTACCCCTGCTTTGGTTACCTTCCACCAGGACTGGGATACGACCCTACCTCCGCGCCGCCAGGACACATATCCAACTCAGGGTTGGCCCCACAGGCTCAACCCTGCCTCCCATGTCCACCCCGACAGCACAGAAAGAGATTTTCACTATTCAACCTGCTCAGATGTTCCAGCAAGAACCCCTCCCCGCACACGCCCCTCCTAAATGCACCCCAACGGCCAAACTGGAGAGGTACGCACGTAGCGGTGTAGCAGTTCCCTTTAAAGATGTTTAGATTGGGGTATTTTCATTATTTTCTTTATTATTATTTATTTTAGTTTTGTAGTATTTTTTTTATGAAAGAACTGTTAGGAAACAGAGGCTAGAGACAGGCATGTAGGGGAAGACAGTTTGAACGGCACAGACAGAGGCTCATCCGGGGCTCAAACCTCCATCGCTCTAGGCATGTGTGGGGGCATGCATGTGTGGGGGCATGCATGTGTGGGGGCATGCATGTGTGGGGGCATGCATGTGTGGGGGCATGCATGTGTGGAGGCATGCATGTGTGGAGGCATGCATGTGTGGAGGCATGCATGTGTGGAAGCATGCATGTGTGGAGGCATGCATGTGTGGAGGCATGCATGTGTGGGGGCATGTATGTGTGAAGGCATGCATGTGTGGGGACGTGTATGGTCGTACATGAGAGTCGGGAGCTTAGATTGCTACACCAATCTCTGGCACCCTTTTAGAGCAGCAATGCTGTTTTGCTGTGAAATGCAACTGTTCTAAGTAGGAGTGAATGAAAGATCTTAGGAATGTTGTGGTAAACCTTAACCTACCCTAGTAGCATTGTTGGAGTAAGAGTCCAGATAAACCTTGACACAGCGCCACGCTGGTTTGGCCTTCCTCTCTCTCCTTCTAATTGACCCTGCTTTTCAGCTTTCTCTGATGCAGGTCGGGGGTGATCTACTTTGTCATGTTGAAGAGGGGGAGAACATAGGGTCAGAAGCAGTACCAGAAGAGGTTTGGGTAATCTAGAGTAACATGTCTAGAGAAGAGAGAGCAGGTTGTTTAATCTACATAAATCTGTAGGCTGATGACATAAAGCTTCAGCCCTTACTCACACCTACACACACAGTTTATAGTTTTGTCATTTAGTGGATGCTCTTATCCAGAGAGACTTACAGTGAATAGAGGGACATCCCCTGGATCAACATAGTAAAGTGCCTTGCTCAAGGACTCTATGCCATTTGGCCTAGTCGAGAATTGAACAGGCAACCTTCTGAACCACTGAGCCACCTGACACAAACAAACACACATTTATTTTTCTATCCTTGTGGGGACCTGAACCTAACCATGACCCAGAAATACACAGACCTAGATCACATACAGTACCTAGATCACATATAGTACAAAGACCTAGATCACATATAGTAAAAAGACCTAGATCACATATAGTAAAAAGACCTAGATCACATATAGTAAAAAGACCTAGATCACATATAGTAAAAAGACCTAGATCACATGTAGTAAAAAGACCTAGATCACATAAAGTAAAAAGACCTAGATAATATATAGTACAAAGACTTTGATCACATATAGTACAAAGACCTAGATCCCATATAGTAAAAATACCTAGCTTACATATAGTAAAAAGACCTAGATCACATATAGTAAAAACACCTAGATCACATATAGTACAAAGACCTAGATCATATATAGTACAAAGACCTAGATCATATACAGTACACAGGCCTAAATCATATACAGTACACTGACCTACAGTAGATCACATACAGTACAAAGACCTAGATCACATAGAGTACACAGACCTATATAACATACAGTACACAGAGCTAGATCACATAGAGAACACAGACCTAGATCACATCCAGTACACAGACCTAGATCACATAGAGTACACAGACCTAGATCACATCCAGTACACAGACCTAGATCACATACATTACACAGACCTCCTAACAAAAGTAAATGCTTACAGTGCTAAATTATTTACTTTGGATAATCTATCAGTTGGATCCTCTCATATGTTTCTTTCTGTACTATTTTGTCCTCCAGGGGAACCAAACCCACAACCTAGCAGTGTAAGGACCATGCTATACCCAGTGTGACGTCACCCTGATAATGCAGTGTGTTGTATTTCTGTGCCTCCCTCCTGAACACTTTATGGCTCCTTGCTTGTCTTATTAAGGCTGTGAAAAACACACAATCATTTAGCACACACATATCCCCTCTGTGGGATTAGGTGTATGCAGTCGATGGTCCTGACACTGATAACAGGAAACTGTGCTTATTCTGGTTAATGAGGTTAGTGAGAAGCAGGCTTCGGATTCCAAGCCTTATACACACACAATCTGTCTGCTAGACCTACACGCCTGTCACACACCATCTACTGTAGAGAGGCCCTACGGATGTTGACTAGGCTCATTCTAAAGGCATTTCATAACCATGATGCTAACACCTATATGTCAATAATAATGATGATGCTAGAAATGCTAACCTCTATGGTTATAATAATGGTGCTCACTTCAATGGTTATAATAATGATGATGCTATTGGTGGAAACTTTAATGGTTATAATAATGATGATGCTAGTGGTGCTAAACTCAATCGTTATTATAATGATGATGCTAGTGGTGCTAACTTCAATGGTTATAATAATAATGATGCTAGTGGTGCTAACTTCAATGGTTATAATAATGATGATGCTAGTGGTGCTAACTTCAATGGTTATAATAATGATGATGCTAGTGGTGCTAACTTCAATGGTTATAATAATGATGATGCTAGTGGTGCTAACTTCAATGGTTATAATAATGATGATGCTAGTGGTGCTAACTTCAATGGTTATAATAATCAAGATGCTAGTGGTGCAAACTTCAATGGTTATAATAATGATGATGCTAGTGGTGCTAACTTCAATGGTCATAATAATTATGATGCTAGTGGTGCTAACTTCAATGGTTATAATAATGATGATGCTAGTGGTGCTAACTTCAATGGTCATAATAATTATGATGCTAGTGGTGCTAACTTCAATGGTTATAATAATGATGATGCTAGTGGTGCTAACTTCAATGGTCATAATAATTATGATGCTAGTGGTGCTAACTTCAATGGTTATAATAATAATGATGCTAGTGGTGCTAACTTCAATGGTTATAATAAGGGTGATGCTAGTGGTGCTAACTTCAGTGGTTATAATTACAATAATGCTAGTAGTAAATTCTAGTAGTAAATTCAATGGTTATAATAATCAAGATGCTAGTTGTGCTAACTTCAATGGTCATAATAATGATGACGCTAGTGGTGCTAACTTCAATGGTCATAATAATGGTGATGCTAGTGGTGCTATTTTCAATGGTTATAATTAGAGGAATGCTAGTAGTGCTAACTTCAATGGTTATAATAATCAGGATGCTAGTTGTGCTAACTTCAATGGCACTGATAATGATTTTAGACATACTGAATCTATTCACAGCCTAAACACAAACTTACCAGGCTAAACCATGGAACTTAAACCAGGCTAAATGTCTGTGGTTGTGCTAGACTTTGGTAAACACTCACAACTCTCCAACAGACTATGGGCTTCAGCTGAATCATTTATATTCCTATGAAACCTCATCTCCCCCAGTCTCAGGAGGGACGGCAGCATCACAGTGACCAGCAGGAAAGAACACCATCCGATGTCAAACCTCACTCTCCTTCTGGCTATTTCCATCGATTTCAGAATGCATCCTCACAATGTCCAATTATCCTTTGCCAGGAAGAGGGCAGGCTGTAAACTTCAATCATGACCCAGAAAAAAATCCTGCTACCTGAACAGTTTTTCCCCCCATGCTATGGTCCTCTTCAACCAGCCATCTGTCCCATAGAAACAAAGCAGACTGCCTACTACCACACTGCCCACCACACTGCCTACCACATCAAGCCACCTCATCCTAATGGTTGTGAGCTAAACAGCTGTATCATACTGCACCGAACACTCTGCTCATCTCCACACATCCAGACAGCATTGACTCATCTAATTATCTCATAATGTCATCACCACACACTGCATATAATGTAGTTGTCAACAACGACTTGGTATATTCTGTCCATACAAGGTTTTCTAGCACTAATACCACCATTACACCAAGTAAAATTCAGTGTATGTGTACATGTACTTCTAGAATTATGTTGGGTCTGATGGTCATAGGTATACTATTAATGATGTGGGAAAGTTGCTGGTACCTGATTTGTAAGAAAATTTGATTGTCGGATACTACAAGCCGAACATTGTTATAGTTCTATAAGAATTGCATTAACCGTGTCCCAGTAAGTGAACACATTTACTGTACAATATGATTAAATCCGGTGTCCTAGTTGCAAGAACTGGAACACTGAAACTTTGCTGGAGGTGTGTGTGTGCGTGCACACGTGCGTGCGTGTGTGTTTGTGAATGTGTGTGTGTCTGTGAATGTGTGTGTGTCTGTGTGTATCTGTGAATGTGTGTGTGTGAATGTTTGTGTGTGTCTATGAATGTGTATGCGTGTCTATTAGGGGTGCAACGGATCATGAAACTCACGGATCGGATCGGTTTTCGGATCAGAGTCACGGATCGGATCATATTTCGGATCAGCAAAATAAAAAAATATAAAATAATTGGAATTTGGGTTAGTTGTTTTTATAATTTTCAGTGGTTATGATGAGCAATATGAGAGAGAAATATGGTTAATATTGATCGTTGTTTAGG
>JACXGM010021737.1:0-17105 GCA_016801145.1 Umbra pygmaea
GGTATCGTGCTGTCATTCTAGAAACCATCGGAGAAAACATGGTTCATGTACAATACATAGACTATGGTAATGAATCAAAGGTTTCAACCTGCAAGGTTTTTTGGTTGGACACCCACTTACTGGAGCATCCAAGATTTAGCATTCATTGTTCTTTAGGTGGACTGACAAATGAAGATGGAAATTTGGAACAGGAAAAGGTATTAATGTTTAAAGGATTCGTGGACTGTGAGAAAAAAATGACCTGCAAGTTCATCCAAGAGACTGCATCCACCTGGGTGGTCTGTTTAATGGACCTGAACATCACACAAGCAGATTCAGTAAAACAATGTGTAGTTCAAGACACTAATGACCTTGATGACAAGTGCTCAAGTTCTGGATCTGTGTCATTAGAGATCAATCTGTCTAACAGGGAGCATAATACACAACTGCAATTCCACAAACCAGACATATACTTGGGACAGACTTTGGATGTGTATACATCCTCTATTGCAGGTCCTGGTTATTTCTGGTGCCAGTATGCATACTCTGAGGAACTTCAAGAAATCTTTAAACTTTGTCAGGACATTGGAAATGCTAAGCAGAAGGACACGATTCTCAGGTCTACCCTGACCCCTGGAATTCCTTGTCTAGCACTCTTTGCAGAAGATGAGCAATGGTATCGTGCTCAGATTAGCAAATGTGATAATGTTATTTCCATTTTCTTTGTGGATTATGGAAATGAGTCTGATGTTGATGAGACATCTTTGAAGACAATTCCACTTCAGTTGCTTGAGTGCGCTCCACAGGCCTTTCTGTGTTCCTTGAATGGATTTGAGAGCTCAAAAGGCATCTGGGATGACAATGCATTTGATGAATTCTATGAGCTCGTTGCTGATAAGCTACTGAAAGTGACAATTCAAAAAATTGATAACAGTGAGCTCTCCATTCCTCAATATCAAGTAACTGCAGAGTGTGACAAGCTTATTGTGAACGACTTAATGAAGAAGTGCTGGAGAAGCTTTCTCAATGAGTCTCAGTCAGGTTGGTGACCTTAGGCCTACACCCTCCATTTGCAATTTTACCTTTTTCTGTTTTAACTTGACAATAACAATTTTAAATTTAATTTAGGTTCCTCAGAGTTGTAGATTGATTCTTCCACCTGGGAGCCACTTCTGAAGAAATGGTATTGTACTTACAAATGCAGCCAAAAACAATTCACACCCTTTTTTTTTTTTTTTACTTATAATGCCATCAAAAATCATTGTTGATTTGATTTTAAGTCCAAAACTCCTAGACTAAAACATCTGAAATTGTGCATTTTCATAAAATGACTGACAATATTATTGGCACCCTTCTAGAGAATAAAAATAAGTTATACACGATCAGCATTATGCAACACATTGGTTTAATGGAATACACAATTGTCATTATAGTCAGTGAAATCAATGAGCTTGAGGCATTTATAAATACACAGGTGGCAATTTTTTCCCAGCGTTCCTTCCTGCTTTATATTTTTTATGCTCTTCACATTTTTTTAAGATTATTATTTACTACAGTTGAGTGAAATATGCGGCTCACATAGACTTGTCCGTGACTGCGATTGGTCTGATGGTGCACACACCACCCCTTTTATGGGAATGCGCTCGTCACTAGATTAGGAAATCCTGGGTTGATTTAACAAATTGATAACCACCGTCATGACATCTCTTATCTAGATCACAATTGTTAGTTTCCATGAAGCCAGGTAATGAAAAGAAATCCAGGGCATGTTGAACTTGCTTCGTAGTACAGGCCCCAGGTTCGAATTAGCTTTTGTTAACACTAGCCCAGGGCTTCACGTGTGTATTCCACCCTACGCTATGAAAAATGTTTTCAATATAAACAGAAATACAATGAGATGTCTTTTTAGTTTAAGCAGATCGCATCTACTTTTTTGACAGTTTAAGATCAGAAAATGTTAATATCAGTTTATGCAGAAATCCAGTTAATTCCAAAGTTCACATACAGTTTCTAACCCAGTTTCTAACCCCAAGTTGGATATGTTCTTTATGTTCTCATTGGAATTTCTTTTCAAATGCCAAAATATGCTAGCCTGGGAGAACCCTGAAGGACTTCTAGCAAATTTGAGATTTGCTCTGCAAGTCCGTCTGGACAAGAGCCCATCAAAGGCCATTTCCAATTTTTCCAAATCGAGGCACGAATCACAACCATTGAGGCGGGCTTTACAGGATGACGATATCACAGCTATATATTGTCATTGGTTGAAGCAGACAAAAACAACGATGGCTGCCGCAATGGAGTTTTGGGAACATCACTCATTCGAATCAGCTATCGTGTCTGTTTTAAGCAATTTGAACGTTTACTTTTTGTTAAAAACCAAGCAAAGAACAACACTCAAAGCCTTCATATCTAAAATAAAGTTGTTGCGGAGACCGAGCAGGAATACAAGATGGCTGCGCCCTGTGTCGTGTAAACATTCATTGTTTTCATCATTTTTGGACTGCTTTGGTTGTTTAAATTTCAATTTCAATCGCTCGTATTACTGCAATACGTTACTGCGTCCGTATCCATGCTCTTGTGAGTGAAATATTGAATGAAGACTTGTTTCAAACCAGTTTTGCAAAACTTGGCCAGCGTTGTAAACTAAAACATGAAATAAAGTGAACATTTTAGAATTTTAATGGCTGTGTTTTCGTAAGGTAATAATAAAACATTTTGGAGCGCCTGGTAATTGGCCAGTGCTACTGCAACAGCAGCTTTCCGGGTGGCATGTTTTTCGGACGAGCAAAAAATAACAGAATGCTAGAAGAGTGGAAGTGACGTCATATCCGAGTTCCGAGAATAAATGAACGCAGCATCAGTTACAGCTGAAATGGGTCTGGTGTCAACCAGGCAAAAAATATTCACTGCATAGTGTAGGAATTTGTCCCATATTAATACATTTTTTTTATGTTACATTTTATTTTAATTATTATTTTGGAATATGGTCACTGAAAGAGAGTAAATGTGTTCACTCATTCGACACAGTACACCTTTTTAATTGGTACATTTCCAAAGTTTTTGGAAATTACATTGGAAAAGTACCAATTGTTTTTGTTGTTTGCACAAAAGCAACAGGTAGTATAGGCAAGGAACTAACAAATCTTTAAAATTCTGCAAACGCATATGAATGTAAAGTATAAATATCTAAATTAAGTTATTTTTCCTCCCTTACAGAACACTTACCTGATTGTGGCTGGCATCTAAAAGAAAACGAGTGATAAATCGTGTGTGTGATCACAGGAATATCATGACATTTGAAATTTAATGAATTTATAGAATAAAAGCAATAAAATGTGACATTGAAGCATTATAAAATGATTGTTCTGATTTGTTTTTAGGTAGACGTTTTTGAATTTTAATTATTTCTATGAGAAATCGGTGTAACAGGGTTGAAATTTTCTTAACTTTTCCCCTTCTGTCAAACTTTCAGAAATGAAAACAAAAAATACTACTAATGGAAGAAAACAATTCCAAAGAGGCAGTTGATGCCATTTGAAAGTCATGTTATTATAGGACTTCTCAGCAAATCACAAGGGGAATTCTATCAAAGAAACTTCATTGAAAGAGAAGTAGGGACATAACCAAATTTTTTCTATGAATTTCATACCAGTCTTGGAATATATTTGAAAAGAAAAAGGCCAATTTAACTTAACCTTATTTTAAACAATTACAAATTTAATGAATTCACATGTATGACTTTCAAGCTGGTATACATGTAAAAATGCATATTTGGACATTTTTCATTCCCAATCGATGGCAAGAAATTATTGTTAATCTCAGAAACAGAGTGTGTCAAAAGTAAAGGGACCTGGCTGTTTTGGGAAGTCCCTAAATAATACTCAAATACCAGGTAATGGGAGTTCATTACTACCTATTCAACACATACTAATTGTTTTACTATTAGTTGTACTATTAGTTGTACTAAAGTACTATTGACTTTATTGATGTAAAGCACTTTGAGCTGCATTCCTTGTATGAAAGGTGCTATATAAATAAAGGTTATTATTATTATTATTATTACTATTAGTATTTATTTCAGAGTTCTCGGATTTAGTTATGAACTCTCCCTACTGTTCATTTTGGTCTCAATTAGGAACTTACCAAAACTTAAACTCAGCTGATCCCATGAAAGTATATATTTTTTACTTCTGACACCTATGGAAACAAATGTATGTAATGACACCTTGAAAGTATACATGCTGAACTTAAACTTAGTTCATATTATGCAAATATATCAGAGAGACAAAGGGCACCCGTTTCGAAGTATGACATACATTTTTCCCTTTCTAGATGAAAGTCCTATTAGCCCAAGTCTTATTCTCCGTAGGTATCTGGGCCCGTATTTATCAAGCTTCTCAGAATAACTCATAAGGACACTGCTAAGACTTAAAGAGAAAGGAAAATGATTGGCTCAAATCTGCCCTTAAGTTTATCAAACTTCTAAGTCCTACCCTAAGTGAAGTGTAGGACTAAATCTTAAGTGTCAGTCTTAGAGCTGATTCACGACACTTTGCTGTGCCGCAAACGGGATTTTGGATGACTACATATGCAAGGACCAATCACTTAATAGATGTACTTGTTTAAGAATATTCTAAGCTATATTCACATTAAATGGTGGCATTCCTAAGAGGAGTTGACATTCAACACACATTTGAAAATAAAGAATTTTCAAGATAATCCATTATGATATACTCATTGTAAATTAAAGATGACAAAATGTTTCCAACACATTTTCCACTCTTATCTGAATTACAAATTTCAAACCAGTGTGCTTTTAACTGATCTGCATAGCCTAGAAATATGCTGGGTACATGCTAAAATATTTTTACATCTTATAAAATTTTCAAACATGACCATAAATGAGGAGGAAAAATCCTAGATTTAATAGTTTTGCTCCTATAGTGTGTGGTGTGACATGATGTGACAAAGACAGCACACCACACACAGACTGAGAACATGCAAAATCTCTTGAGATTTCAGAATAGGCATGACCAAATCTTCTCCTTGTCCTATCTAGTGTGGTAGGTTTTACACAACACGTCGTATAAACATTTGTGCTGCCACAAATCGACAAGCTGATCCTCAGTTTCTGGTGTCCAAATCAATTTAACTTTAAGATGCGCCATGACTGCGTTTATTATGCTTCCTTCTGATTTGGATATTGTTTCATTTCACGTGATAACCTCTAGATCGTGCGCAGGTTTGTCTTCGGGGTTATGCCTGGCTCACACTACAGGAGTTTTAGGCCGATTTTATGCCCAAACATATATTTTCGCAAAACTGTCGCAATAGCCAATAGAAAACAAGTCTACAACGAGACTGTAGTGACGGACATTTCCAAATGGCAACCGCAAAACTTGGATCTGTTGGACCTCAGAGCTGGAGGAACATCTCTTAGGTTTCGCTATGAATAAAATTATTTGTAGCCAGTGGTGGGCCGTCAGGGCCTGCAAGGCCTTCTCTGCAGGCCCAAAGATAATCAGAATCAGAAATGTATTTTTGTACTTCTTTAATATATTTTTTCATTAACACTACGTATATATTTTACAAAGTTCATTTAAATTAGTCTATATGGTGATTCTATATGGTGATTTCATTGCTACAGTACGTTCTTTTCAGTTGCATTGCTTTTAGCGCAGCTCATATAAATGAAAGCTTTTATCCAATAAGATTTTTTCATCTGTGTTGTCTCCGGGTAGACTAGGGCCAAAGAATGTCTAATAAGTCGTAGACGGGCTCTGCTAGGGCCTTCAGAATTCAGAGTGAATGCCGTCTGCTGTTGAAGCCTATCAGGACCATGTTGTTGTTTGTCATATTTTTATCCAATCAGATTTCAACTTTACCATGTTGGGTGTGTTCTTTGACCAACTAAAGCGTTTCTACGGGCCTAGCCATACGTCAGCATCGTTTCTGTTGCTGATAGGAGGGGCAGTTCAATAAAGTTCAGCAAAAAAAAGTTGAAAAAAGTTCGCCATCCAACAAGAACTAGCTTAGCTCTCCCAGCTTAGCTCTCCCGTCTCCGATTGTTTTAAACTTTCAATTTTTAGATTGTTACGATTTTTTACTTTTAGCAGAATGGCAGATTGAGGTGAAGAAGTAGCTTTGGTGGCGAATATAGGACTGGGCAGGATCGACCCTCAGCACTGGGCAATATCTTTTAATGGAACTTAACGCAAAGATATGCTGTACAACTAGCAGGGCCTTAACTAGGGATGGGCCAATATGAATACCAGTACATTTAAGTACAGGAAAGAATGAAGTATGCAATTCGGTGCATACTGTAACTGTAGAAATCGGCATGAGGTGCGGTCCCGGACCTAGCCTCTGAAAGCCACCTTCAGCGAGGAAAGACAAATGTCGGTAGTCTGCAAAACTTCTGGGTGAACAAAATAGTGGTATTTCTGAGTTCTGACAAACTAACATTAAGAAATATAACTTAAAGTAAATACGATGTAGCCTATTTAGATTTTGTTCAATAGATTACATTGATAGTACAGCTAATTGTGTACCGATTATAATAAAACAATAAACTACCTTAACAGAATAATATGATTAGGTAATTATCCCTGTTTTGGAGAAAGTCACTTCAAACAGACATTCTCATCTTACACAAAACCTCTGCAATGCTTAGTTAGGGCAAATTCGAATACAAACATCTATTGAGTTCGCATTTACAAACGTGTTTCTCTCACTTAATTAGGGAAGGAGATGTAAACCATTGGCATCTAATAAATATTACACATTCTTGACCTGCAATGTAAATTATGGTTTTTCTGGATATGTAGAAATATTTACTTTTCTTTATTTGAGTTGGCTGATCAACATCTTAGAAATAGCAGATTTTAGCTTGATAAATGTGACATTTGACATAGTTCTTAAAAGTACTCCTATCGGTACTCGTATCAGCAAGTACCCAAAATGAAATACTCTGTACTTGTACTCGTTCCATAAAACGTGGTATCGGCCCATCCCTAGCCTTAAAGGATCTTAACGGGGCTTAGTGCATGTACTGTATTTGTATTCAAGCAGGGGGAGATAAACATACATACTTCATCCTGGCGCCAGGCCTGTTAATACTTGTTAATTATTACTGCTTGCTTGTTTTAGATCACTACAGGTGTGAAGCATGTTCAGATCGTGTATATATAAGGTTTATAGTTCAGATTCAGTGGTCTTAGTGAGCTGTGCCTTTGAGTGTGCTTGGTAAACCTGGATGTGCGTTTAATCCGCAGCTTGTCTGTAATCTCTGGGGAAGTCTGTTGAATCATGATTGTTCCTTCTGGCATTTTTGCATGTTTGTAGTGTTGTGACTGGGTGTTGTGAGTTAGTTCTTGTTTAATTAGTGCGTAGTGTTACATGTAGTGTTACATTCTTATGGTTTCAATCGTGTCGGGTCAATTAGTGTATTGTAAGTCTCATAGGTGTTGAGCCTCGTGTTAAATAACCTTTATCAAGTGGAATAAACTTATCTTCACTATGAATATGGGGTGCATTATATGCCGAATGACAATAACCTATAGCCCTAAAATGTCATTGTGAGGTTATTATAATGCGTTTTAATGTCGGGAAGATAGTGAAGGCCTAGGTGTAAAATGCACAGCCCACCACTGTTTGTAGCACTACCTTATTATTTGAGATGATTTCTTTCACTTCTTTTGAATGAAAGTTCCCCAATCCAGAAGTGCAACCTGTGGTGTATTGGGGGCATTACTGCTTTAAGTCTTGTATCCAGCCAGGTCAAAGGACAATGGGGGCGGGGATATGGGGAGCGGGAGTGGTTGCCTGGGAGGCATGGGAAGGTTTTTTCCTTTGGGGATAGACGTGATTAAAATACCATTGTGAATTATTCGGTTGTGCGGCGTGAGTATTTTACACAACCCAATAGCTACATAAAACGCATTAAGCACTCTAGGTAAAAGGTGGAAAATTACAACACAGAGCAATATTGTAAACCAATACATTGCAATTGTTATGGCAGTACTTTGTTAGATGGATGGATAAATGTTTGCAAACCCTGTATAAAATTGTTTATCCATTTTGTTTATATCCACTTTTCGATCTGCTGCGTAGATCATGTGAGGCGCTTCCTCTGGCACGATAATCTTAATAACATTGTGTAGTGTGTGATGCGCCACGATTTTCAAATCTTGTAGTGTGAGCATGTTTAAGACTTGAGGGAAGAAAATCTGTAAAGATTTTTAAGTGTGTGCTGCAACCAGATTTCAAAATTGGTTAGGATTTTAAAACTCCTCTAGTGTGAGCCAGGCATTACCCCCACATGTCAGGATTTCTGATCATAAATATTCAACATGTTAAATATTTACGATCTGTGATCGGGGTGGTTCCAACGTTCTTCCGATCAGCCCGATCAACTTGTGGTGTGTACCCAGCATAAATTATGTAGTCATAGGCACCATGGATTCCAAAAGAAAACCGAACTGGAGGGAAGAAGAAACACTTCTGCTTGCTGAATTAGTCGATTTTCTGAGTGTAGAATGTGGAATCTGTGCTTCCACTGGCCAATCCCTCTCCACCACACTTTGTGTGATACGATGTGCCCTGTGAAGGGATACAACATTGAAACCTTACTAGCCTATATTAGGATAGTGTTCTGTTAATAAACTATGAAACAATATAGGCTACCTGCTATAAACTAGCTTACAAAATAGGCTACCTGCTGGTGTAGTTCATTTTGGCTTCTGTCAGTGGCATATGGAAAGGGATGAGCAGCCAGGAGCGTAAAGGGTAGCCTTTATCACCTATTTGATGACACTTATTCAATATCTGCGCATCATGGGTAAATCCAGGCCATTTGAGAATCACATACAACATGTTGTAGTCTGCATCAAACTCAACTTGTGTGTACCTCCTTCTGTTCATATAAACATTCTTGTTGATGCTGGGAGCAATGATCTTTATGAGTGCCATCCATTGCCCCTACTACTCTTGGAAAGCCAGCTATTTTCATGAATTGTGTTTGCTTCTGTTGGATTATGCGGGGTGTTGTTGGCAAGTCAATGAAAGGCGTCAAAATGTGTGGAGCTGTACCGGTAAGTGCCATAATTGTTTCCATGACAATTTGGCTTATTGATGGTTGTGATGAAATCATCAGCATTGCATTGCTGCAAATGAAGCATCATCACCACCTTCAATTCATCTGGAAATGCATTGCTGCATAAAGTCACTGGTGAAATAAATAACATCCCTCACTTAGTCGCTGACGAAAATGATGCCTGCGCTGTCCAAGCACTACAGTTTTTTTTACCTGCGCAACGTCAAACAATTCAAAAACATTCTTCCTCTCCTAAAAGATTTGCGCACATCTGTGTCTCCAGTGCCATCACAAGCCCCTACTGGCAAGTCCTAACCACTTGAGAGACCTCTCGAGCTGTCTTAAATAACTGGGAGAGTAAGAGTGATTCTTAGCTTTAAGAAATGTGATAACTTGCATTTATACTTAAGTTTGAGAGCAGGAGAACCTTTTGTGAATTCTCAGCACTTAAGACTAAAATGGCACTTGTGGCCCAGTGCCCGTATTTATCAAGCTTCTCAGAATTACTCATAAGAACACTGCTAAGACTTAAGAGTAAGAACAATTGTGGCTCAAAGCTGCCCTTAAAAGTTAGTTATCAAACATCTTAGTCCTACTTTCAGTGAAGTGTAGGACTAAATCTTAAGTGTCAGTCTTAGAGCTGATTCACAACACTTTGCTGGGCCACAAACAGGATTTTGGATGATGCCATAGGCAAGGACGAATCACTGAATAGATGTACTTGTTTAAGAATATTCTAAAATTCCCATTCAATGGTGATATTCCTTTATTTGACAAACAATTTTCAACAGAATCCATTATAATATACACATAGTAAATTAAAGATAAAAAATGTTTCCAACACGTTTTCCAATATTTCTGAATTACAAATTTCAAAACGGTGTGCTGTTAATTGACCTGCCTATAGATAGCCTTGAGTTAATGATGTAATCATAGCCACCATGGATTCCAAAAGAAACCCGAACTGGAGGGAAGACAAAACTACTGCTTGCTGAATTAGTCAAATTTCTGAGTGTAGAATGTCAAATCTGTGCTTCCACTGGCCAATCCCTCTCCACCACACTTTGTGTGAAGGGATAGGACAATGAAAGCTTACTTGTCGCCTATATTAGGATACAGGGTTCTATTAATAAACTATGAAACAAAAATGTATAAATAGCTTACAGGCTACCTGTTGTAGTTCATTTGGGCTTCTGTCAGTGGCATATGGAAAGGGGTGAGCAGCCACTAGCAGAAAGGGTATCCTTTATGGAAAGGGTATCCTGACACTCCGGCGGCAGAAAATGCCTTTCAAACAGCTGCTTCAGACCGCTTTCATTCAATATCAGCGCGTCATGGGTAGACCCAGGCCATTTGGGTACCACATCCAAAATGTTGTAGTCTCCATCACACTCAACTTGTGTGTTTGCTGTGGTACCTCTTCCTATACATATAAACATTATCATTGATGCTGGGAGCAATGATCTTTATGAGTGCCATCCATTGCGCCTACTACTCTTGGGAAGCCAGCTATTTGCATGAATTGTGTTTGCTTCTGTTGGATTATGCGGGGTGTTGTTGGGAAGTCAATGGAACACATGACAATGTGTGGAGCTGTAAGTGCTGGATGGACCAAATTGTGATTGACCAAATCATCAGCATTGCATTGCTGCAAACGAAGCATCATCACTAGGGTTGGGCATCGTTTTGATTTGAACAATTCTGATTCCAATTCTTTCTTTCGATTCTGGTTCTTATTGGTTCTCGATTCTGATTCTTTGATAACTGGAGTTGAAACGGGCCTTCTCAGGCAGTATGCACGAACGTTCAGCACAGATTGTGTCTCCGGCAGTTGAACACTCATTCAATATGTGTAGAGGAGGCCTGTAAACACAAAGTGGTGCAACTTTTTCACCACATAAGCTGTAACGTTTGGCACTTCAACACTCTCGGCTGTTATTTTTCCATTGACTGCTAACATGAGCGGAGTTTCACGCTGCAGTTGAACGCTAGCAGCAGTAGGTTTGCTGAAGTTACTTGTGTTAGCAATTTGCATAAGGTTAAATCTATGTACGAAAAAAAAATCTGAGTAGCGTTGTTATTCACCCCAATTTTAGCGATTCTGTAAATGTTTAATCATATTTAGAGTGCATCCTCCAATGCAAGAAATTCATGCATCACAGATGTTGCACTGTTCCAAATAGGGATAGTTTTTAAGTAAAATGAAACCACACCTTTGAGTGCCGCTTTTGTGTGCTTCATTGTGGACAACACAACAACAGTCTGGCTGCCCTGGTAGTACGGTGGCTGGCTGGCCATTACGGAAAGCAAAACTTGTACGTTTTGTAATCGATCGTCAGATTCAAAACCAAAATTTCTAAACGATTCCGATGGAATCGACATTTTATAACAATTTTAATTTGGAATCGGTTCTCGATGCCCAACCCTAATCATCACCACCTTCAATTCATCTGAAAATGCATTGCTGCGTAAAGTCACTGGTGAAATGATGTCCCTTACTCATTCACTGACGAAGATGATGCCTGCTCTGTGGAAACAATACTGTTTATCCAACTGCGTGTTGTCAAACAATTCAAAAACTTTTTCTTTCTCTCCTAAAATATTTGTATACATCTGTCTCCTCAGTGCCATCACAAGCCCCTACTGGCAACTCCTAACCACTTGAGTGTAAACCTGTTTGAGTCGTGACTCACTCGGATCTTTTACCCGAGTGTTTAAAATAACTCATAAGTCGCGAGTCTTTAGTATCATTAACCCGGATCAGTTGAGTCCTAATACAATTTGATCTAAAATCATAAAAGCGCCAAACACAAAACTCTTGTAACATTAGCTACTGCTAGTGGGACTCATGAGTTCTTGCGTGAGTCAATCAATCGCATGAATCAGCCAGCTACTTTGTTTAAAATAACATACAATGTTCTGCATGTAGCCTAGCTAGGCTTACTGTAGGTTTGGTGTATGAATGTAGTATATTAAGATGCAATTGGGTCGAGCAGCCAGTCTGAAACATTGCAAGCTCGGCTCGCCTCGCAGACCATGGGACCATGGAAGTTCCAACAAATCGTTTCAACAGTTGTGTACATACACCCCAGGGCAAATACCATCACCGGTTGCACTGTGATCTCTGACGTAGTGTAAAAACTACAGTCACTTTCCACAGATGCACCAAATCTCATTTTAGGTGACTTTAATCATGTTTCCGTGAAAAAGACTCAAAGATTTTTACCAGTATGTCACCTGCCCTACCAGGCGGGGAAAGACACTTGATCTCTGTTATGGCACAGTAAAAGACGCCTATAAATCGATGCAACTCCCCCCACTGGGCTCTGCGGACCATAATTGTATACAATTCCTCCCCACCTATCGAACTGTCTTGAGAAGGGAGAAAGTGCAAACCAAGGCAGTTGAAGAATGGACTGAGGAATCAGTTATGTGCCTTCAGGAGTGTTACGACTGCACAGACTGGGACATTTTTAAAGCATCCAGCAAGGACTTGAAATGACTGATTTTGTTTGCTCATATGTGGCCTTTTGTAAAGATATGATTATTCCCTGCAACAAGATATACCCTAATGATAAACCATGGGTGAATAGGTCTATAAAAGATAGTATACAGAAGTCTAGACTTTAAGAAAAGATGGCTAAAAACAATCTTGGCTTGGCCTGGTCCTGTATGAAAACCATAGCGGGCATCTAGAATCAGAGTAATGGTAGCCATGTCTATCCAGAGGGTTTTAAATCTGATGCTGAGCTTGCCAATGCCTTCAATAATTTCTATACCTGTTTTGACAATTTTGATTTCAGCCAGGAGGTCCGAGAACTCAAACACAAAGTCAAAAATAATCAGCACTACAACATCTCATATAAAGATGTTGAAGATGTCTTTAGTAGGACAAAGGTTAATATAAGTCATGGACCCGATAACATCTGTGGGCGTTTAATCAAAACATGTACAAGAGAGTTGAGTCACATATTCCAATATATTTTTAATAAATCCCTGCAGACACAACATGTACCAAAAATCTGGAAGAATGCAGTAGTGGTTCCAGTCCCTAAATGTAGCAGTTCTAAAATTCTTAATGATTTTAGACCTGTTGCTCTAACTTCAATTTTATAGAAAAATTTTGAAAGATTTATATGGTCACAGATTTTAAGGATCACTGAACATGCATTGAATCCCATGCAATTTGCCTACAGGCCACGTAGGAGAGTAGAGGATGCCACTCTCACTCTGCTTCATTTGCTTTTCAAACACCTGGAGGGAAGTGGGTCCCATGCACAAATTTTTTTTATTGATTTTTCATCCGCTTTTAATACAATTCAACCTTATATTTTAGCCAACCGTGTTGTTGAACAATTTGATTTTTGTTTAAATCTGGTTGGTTGGATTCTGGATTTTTTAACAAACAGGACACAGAGAGTAAGGGTTAATGGAGTTCTGTCTGGTCAGCTCTGTACTTCCACAGGCTCACCACAGGGGTGCGTACTCTCATCCCTCCTGTTCATCCTATATACAAACATGTGCCAGAGCAAATATGAAAATAGGACCATCATTAAGTATGCGGACGACTCCGTCATACTGAACCTGCTCAATAAAAATGACAGAGGCCACGGACCAATAATTGAAGACTTTGTCAAGTGGTGTGAGAAGTCACACCTTCAATTGAACATATCCAAAACTAAGGATATGTACATTGATTTGGGTAAAACTCCAGGTTATGAGGCCATAACTATAAAATGATCGACTAGTGGATCATGTAGAATCCTATAGATATCTAGGGACAATTATCGACTGTAAATTAAATTTTCAGGAAAACTGTGAAGCTGTCTGTAAAAAAGGACAACAGCGCATATAATGCCTGAGGAAATTGTACCATTTTCATATAGATAAGACCATGATGACATTATTTTATCATGCTTTCATTGAATCCATCATATCTTTTTCTTTAGTGTCATGGTTTGGGTGTGTTTCAATTAAGCACAAGAACCACCTAAATCAAATTGTAAGATGGTCAAGTAAGCTGACTGGTGAGTCACTGATGGACCCCACAACACTGTATGCTAAACAACTACAGTGGAAAGCTACGGCCATATTAGAAGAACGCCTACACCCTTTGAATAGGGAATTTCAGTATCTTTTCTCTGGACGGAGGCTTAGAGTCCCTGTTTGTAGAACTAAAAGATTTAAAAACAGTTTTGTTCCAGCGGCAATCACTCTGTTAAACTGTAGAATACCTGCACATAACGCACTTTGGTCATGTACTACATGTAGCTGTATAATTTCTGCAAATAACCGCACAAATCAATGTGGTCAGGCACTGTTTTGTACTCAGTGTTGTTGAACTGTCTGTTTTAATGTTTTAAATGTCTTGTGTGTTGTTTTAATATTATTTTTAAGGATGTCCTGCCTCTTAGACTGTAAACCAGGGGTGGGCAAACATTTTTGCTTGAGGGCCACATTGAGCTTTTGAAACCAAATGAAGGGCCACATTTTATAGCGATGCATGAAAAATAGGAAATGTTATTTCATTAAATTAATCCCGCCCCTAAGCAGTTAATGTGCATATCCTACAGAAAACATTTTGTTTTGTAACACTATTTCCTTGTTTGACTGTAATGTTTTTAGTTTACCAAAATATAGTCAGTGAAAAGTACCCAACTTTGAGACATGATATCCGGCTGTCATTAATCCACATGGACAAACCACTCCTCATTATTTGCATTGGCATTATTTTATCAGCAGAACCCCCTCTTTCCAACCATATTGGTACCATGTTGGTAATGTGCAGGATGATGGCCTACATCATTGCAGAGTTGCTATTTTGTCATTTTCATGTCCTAGTTCCTGTCTGCAACGTGTTTAGTAAAAAAGGCAAAAGTAAAAAAAACATGACCGACTTCGAGGCGCGATAGCTCCGGCTCTGATAAACCCACATTTAGTTGCTAGCCTATACGGTTGGCAAGATAATCACGATAAAATCGCGCTTGACGCTCTAGAATCACGGGAGACTGTGGAGATTAAAAACGTCTCGCGGGCGAGATCAAAGGACCTGGCTGGCCGCATCTGGCAGAAGAAATGTTCACTAACAAGGTAATGTATTGTTAAACATATTATAGCTTTATTCACGTTATGTTTGGCGGTTCCCTGGAACATATAGCACCTAAAGGAGTCAGAGGTTATGACACCATTGATGGGCGACAAATGAAATGTCCTGTGTCTTCGAATTAAATTACAAATTTCTCTGGGTTTGAAAGTTGGTGGAAACATTTAGGATAATGTAAGTACACAACTAAAATATATATATAATATAGGTATAGAGCGCATCTGAAAACTTGTTTAACCGTCACTGACCAATGGGGTGATAGAGCAACCCTTTTAAAAGGGGGTCGGCCGGCTTATCTAGTTCTCTTTTTCACTTCAGCCGATATCGGTAAGTTATACTGCTGCATCTAGAACAATTACTTTTGTCAAACTGTCGAATACTCCAAGGATATGTCTTTCCCAGTCAACGTGATAGACAAGGCTTGCCGCTACCACCGCCTTGCTGAGGGTGGCGAAACCCATGATTATTGCATGGCTTGCCTGGGTTGTGAACATGCACAGGCTGCTCTCATGCTTAACCCCAGCTGCCCTGTGTGCGCGGCCTTGCCACCCAAGATCCGGGCTCGACGCAAGGCATTTTTCCTCAAGGAGGCCGTCGACGTCCTTGTGGTCCCGGAATTACCAGCTTTCGCTCCCTTCAAAGTTTCAATGGAACTTTCACCAGGAGCACAGGAATGCTCGGCACGTGATGATCCAGTGGAACGGCCTGCTAGTGCCAAGTCCTCTCCTTCAGCCTCTGACAAGGAGAACGACGAGGACGACAAGGACGTCTCCTCAGACACCGAGGAGTCAGGAATGGGACCCACGCCGGTGGCGTCCGAGCCCATCCTCCCCTCTCTCCGCCGTAACTTCCTAGCCATTATGAGGAACGCAGTGGGCAGGTTGAAAATTCCATACCCTCCTGTTGTGCAGGCGGGGGTAACAAAGTCCTGGGGTCCTACCATTTTTGGTCTTGAGGTTGATTGTGTTTTCTCTGTGAGTGTTTCTCACAATCTGACTGAGTCAAAACTGGGTCACATCAAAGAGTGGGCTTCCCCCCTCTCACGCTACCATTTCCACCTTTCAGAGGAACGTCCCTAATAAAATTAGTGTAGATAGAGTCATTAATAAAGGGTTTAAGACTCCACCATTCCAGTCTTCTGAGGATTTGGCGGCATCGCGCTCTGACCATGACTATTGTCAGACTAGTGATACTTCCCCCCCTTACGTGGTGGGAGATGCAGCACTACAAGCTACCGCGTTAAGGGAAGCTAGCTTGTAGTGGAGTGGTTGGGGAGGGATCGCTGAACCCACCCAAGCAGAGGTTTTACTGTAGTATATCGGCGACACTCCCAGATCAACCCCCTTTTTCATATGGGCCCCCCTTGGGCGCTACCCCCAGGTTGGCGGGAGCGGCGGCAGGGGCCTGTCTGTCATTCCATCGCTTCCTACTATTGGTGAAGCAGGAAGAAGTCTCCCCGCTATCTGGATTTTATGCAAGATGGCAAACAAGGTGCTTCATGCCCAAGTGGTTCTTTACATCACTACAGAGGGGACACTCATTACAATTCCGCTGCCCCCCTCCCGTTTTTCAGGGAATCAGAGAAACCCAGGTGACGTCACCTGCTTAGAGTGTTCCTGGAGCAGGAAATAGCATCTCAGAAGGAGCTGCGCTATCTCCCTGGTTTCTCAGGAGATGAGAGGAGTTGTTTTTTTCCCCTTTATTTCCTAGTCCCAAAGAAGATGGGAGGAATGAGGCCGATCTTAGACTTACAGGTGTTAAACAGATCGGTAAACAGGAGAAGCTTTCCTATGCTGACAGTGAAACCTGTTAGAATGCGCACAGCAGGGTGACTTCTTTACAACCATAGACTTGAAGGACACCTATTTTGACATAGATATTGCTCAGAGACACCGTTGCTTCCTTTGTTTTGCATTCCAGGGAAAATGC